>JAKCPI010017561.1:0-11602 GCA_023213315.1 Euborellia annulipes | reverse complement strand
ATAGCCAATCTGAGATAGATATTTTTCGTTTACTCAAAGTCTTTTTATGTTAATTGTGTTAAATCTGAGAGGGTTGAGACTTAATGAAGACAAAAACTTTAATTGCAAAAATCACTTTTTTTAATCTCAAATCCTGGAAATTATTAAAAAAAAAATAATAATAATAATTTCTGACATTTCGGATTTAATTTAATAGATTTTTTAAGATAATTAATGCCGGAGGTGGCTACAATAATTTTTTTTTTTAAAACCCTAAGGTCATAAAGACCGTGCTGTCAATATTTATTTAAATACCAGAATAATTGAAATAAATTTAAATAGGTCAGGATAATTTTATATTGTCCAAAGATTTTTTGCATTATTACAAAACAAAAAATCGGTCAACAATTTTCATAAAATTGAAAAAACCTAAAAAAAAAATAAATGATCTGATGAAATTTTAAAACATCAAAATTACGATTAAGAGGGGAATAATTGCATAGGGCTACACATTTAAAGATTATACCAAAATCTGGTGTGACTGGTCGCACAGCATAAAATCCTCTCTTTCTTTTACCTTTCGGCAAGAGAAGTGTACTGTGCTTTCACAGCAGATTTTTGTGTTGAGATATATTTAATTCCGACAGTACGGTACATTTTTTTAAAAGTATTTTTCGGCATTTAAGGCCATTTAGACCCCATCCCTTATTTATTTTAAATGATTTGTAGTCAAATCAAATGAAATAAATTTTCTCGCTTGGGACGGGAAGCAAACCCGGGCCTCCGACGCTAGAATACGGTACATCTGAATTCACCTAACATGTAAAATTTATAAACAGAAAAATATTTATATTCTGTTATCGTGTCAATCATTTCTCCTATCTTTCCTATGTAGTACAAGAGTAAAGTGGTCTTCATAAGATTTCAGTGGAAAAATGAGAATATATATTTTAAAGAGCATCTAAAAAATAATTGATTTATGAATTTTATTCAAAATAGTTTGAACGAATTTTGAGAAAATCGAAAACAAACTGAAAAACTGCATCAGTAAAGTACTAATACATTTTGGCCGATTTTGATCAAAATCTTATTTTCACCTCTCAGGGGGGCGCCTAACTTAAATATAAAACTCCTCCTCTAGCTCAATTCCTTCATGCTTTAAATTAGATACAGACAGACAAACAGACAGACCGACCATGTTGCGAAAATCACTTTTTTTGGATTCAGGGGACCTCTTATCTCGAACGTGTATATCCATCAAAATCCCGTCATCGAATTTTTGACATGAATCCAATATGTTTATTAAAGCTTTTGTGGTTTGAAATATTAGGTCTATTATTAGGGGAATTTTTAATCATTGACCACATTTTTGTATTAAATATTTACTTATTTTTATTTAAAACACAGCAAGTGCACAGTACTTGATAACGGCTGCAGAATAAGCAGTTAAAACGTTGTACAGTATTTATATATTTTTAATAAATTTTTAATACAAAAATATGGTCTATAATTAAAAATTCCTCTAATAATAATGAATCCAATACTTTCTCACTATACTGTAACTGTTATATACCTATATTAACATATACAGTATATATAGGTAAGAGAAAGTAAAAGTGGACTGTGACTGACATTAAATATTTAATATTAATATTAAAAGTAAAGTTTTTAATTATAATAATTTCAAATTCTATGCTAGCAAGGCCAGAGGGCGAATAAATAATAAAAAAAAAAAAATTTAATTCCTATGACTGTTAATTTATCTCGGTTAAATTAATTATTATATTTGACAATTTTATTTTTTTTTAATTCAGATTTTAAATATTTAAATATTAATGTTTTTTAACGTTCGTTCCGCTTTAAGATTTAAACTCCCAACTCGTACAAAATAGACAAATGGTCTTTTTGAATGTATCTTCAATAATGTAAAATCTGTTCTAGTCTCGTATGCAAATTTACTACCAATCCCCTTTTACTCTCACCACTACTACTAACTAACATCAATAGTATTGAAGTGGCAAGGTCAATAAATGTAAAATCACTTCGTTGTATGCACCAAGCTAAGCGTGCTTAATACTAGATGGATGATGTTGTTTATATTCCAAGACAACAACATCCGGACCTGGTTCATAGATGACACGCGACCAAACAATCCCCTCACCGCTTAAATATCCCTTAAACCGCATGATAATTCGATTAATTAATCACGGCTCACGTATCGCTATTAACGGCCATGCTAAAATATATATCGATACGATAATTTATTTGGGTTTATCTCAACTGGCTTCTCTTTCTAATAGCCGTTAACAAAAGTTATAGGAACTGATAAGGCAGCAATTTTTTTTATTATCGTTATTGATAAATAATTCCGCATGAGCGAGGATCGGGGGTTAAGGAAATTCATTTTGTATTTATTTGATAAGAAACAAAAAATGTATTTTATTATTTGTCAAATAACCTTTATTATTATTATAGCTCTAAAAATCCCAAGTTAATCGAAAAGGTGATTTTGAATTATTTGTTAGATCAGCATTAAGTTCAGTGACTTAAATTTACCTTAGAATCGTAAACGTTAAAAATACTTATTTTCCGTCATTTTCAATTTATAAAAAATGAATGATGAAATAAATTTATTATAGCTTTATTAAAAGATAGGAGCCATTCACATAGTCTTTAAATTACGGGAGCGCCTACCTTTTAGGCATCTAGTGTAACATGACCTAAGATGAAGGATTTAATTGGTTTCTTTTTATCATTTAGTTTTTTTAATAACAGAGGGAGGCTCTTAGCTAATCGGATAAGCTGCGGATTACTAATCTAGAGTAGCTATACAACTCGGGTTCAAATCCCACTTGCCGTGAAAATTTTCAAACATTGCCAATGTCTCCTCCGTCTCTCTGTAATTGGAGTTAATCTCTGTTGAGAGATGGGAAAATTAAAAAAAAATACCAATTAGTATTCTTAAAATTGAATTAAGCTCACCTTTAAAAGTTTTTTTTTTTTTTTTTTTTTTTTTTTTAATTTTTTCGATCTTAAGTTATTTACTCCTAAATAAAAAAAATCTAGTGTGACTGTGGTGTGTTTCTGTGCTTCTCACACCAGATTTTTCGTGTCGACATATATTTATTTTCCGCCGATATATTAGAATTCAAGATGTAAAATTTATTAGTATGGTAAAATAATTATATTTTGTTACCATTTCTCATATCTTTCCAATGAAGTACAAAAGTAAGTGGTCTTCAGAAGATTTCAATGAAAAAATGAGAATATACATTTAAAAGAGCATCTAAAAAATAATTGATTTTTGAATTTTAATCAAAATCGTTAGAACGAATTTTGAGAAAATAAAAAAAAAACTGAAAAAGTACATCAGTAAAATACTAATACTCTTATTTAAATATAAAATTTCAACCAACTAGTTCTTTTAGTTCTTGAGATATTTTGTTCACAGACATACTGACAAACCACTTTTTACTTTCTCTTATTTTATTCCGTGGACCTCAAAACGTGTATATCCATCAAAATCTCGACATTGAATTTTTGACATGAATTCAATACTTTCTATATATTAACATATACATATATATGTAGGTAAGAGAAAGTAAAAAACAGTAAAATGGAAATATCTTTAAATATTCAGAATGGCCAACCTCTTTCTTAACGAGTGTCCCCCTTTATTGACAGGGCAAGAGTGGAGAAAACATTTTTTTCTCCTATTTCAAATTACAGAATATAATGAATACTTGAAAGCAAAAGTCTTCGAAAATAATTTACGAAGTTTGTCAAAATTGATTGAGAATTAATTAAAAATAATTAAAGAAATCATTAAAGGCATAGACATGACACTGAATGAATGACACATGTTACGCCTTTATTGGACGAAGAATAAATTAATCTCGATTTCATTTTCCTCAAGTTATATTAAATTGACACATCGTTTGTTTGCCTTTTTGTTTTATTAAAAATGTTTATTGATTTTCAATATTGTACTTAAATTTTCTTAGTACGTAAAGTTGAACTCTTAGAAATTGCTTTCTTTAATGATTTATTTATTCAAATTATTAAGAATGTTAAACTTTGTGAGTAAATTGAGATTTACATATTATGATTACACGACTGAGCTGATTCACTCAGATTTTGGTGTTTTTATATCATTGAGTAGTCAAGTAATGTCCCAGAAAACATTTTCTATGTCCCTGGTTATAAGAAATTAATTTAAATTTACTCATTGTATTTTAATATTCACCCGTCAGCTGTAACACTTACACGAAGAGACTCTCTAAGACAGGGCTTCTTAAATTAGTGGGCCGCGGCCCCCCTAGGGCCCATGAAATGTAACAAATTATTATTAGTTTTTTCGATATTTATATATTTGAATTAGATATTAGTATTAAAACATCTCGATTCTTTTCGAACTTTTACTAACTTGTAAGTCATATACAACAAAGCTGTGTTATTTTTTGCAAGGCCATGGCCTCCGGGAATAGAACCCGAGATCTCCAGCCTTTCCGGTACATATGCGTGCTGTCGATTGGCCACCGGACCCTAATATTGTTAAATAAGTTTAAATGTTTGGATTATAATTATAAAATTTCAATAATATATTGAAATTATAATGTATTTTCAAATTCAAAATTATAAATAGTATTATAACCAATCGGAATTAAAAAAAAAATAGGGGGGCCGTGAGATATTGACTTGGGTTCCAATGGAGCCGCGATTTCAAAAATTTCACAAGCACCCACTGCCCCCCCCTAGATCCGGCCCTGACTGAAGCCATTTTGGGTATGACTTTATTAAATATATTTTTAAATTACATTATACCAATGTCTACCTGGGAACTTTCCACACACTGATTGCTCGGGGTCACCAATCTCGAGCTTTCGCCGCGCTTGGCATTGCTTAACTTCAACGAATGTGTTGACTGTTGCTCTTCTCCGTTGCCAGGGATAATTCTTTTTATACAAAGGAGAAAAAAAATAAATAAATTGGAATTTATTATCGTGATTGAAATTTTCTAAGCAAAGAGAAGTCATGCTATTCTTGTTGATATCTTTATCCATTCTATTTATTTCCCCTTAAGGTTAGATGATAGGATGATTAACGAATTTCCTTCTAAATGTCAGCTACTCAAAATGCCTTTATCTTTCGTCTTATGAGAGAAAATGCCTTAGGAGTGGGTTGGCCAATTAATGTCCCCTGACCCCTCGTTAGGCACAATAAATCACATGACTCCCCCCTTGTGATCAGAACCGGGTTTGGTTTCTCTTCGGGGATGAAGGAACGGGGGAGGGGGGGGGAGACAAGGGGCAAGATGGTCATGTCCACTAATCAAGCAATCCATTAGGGTATATATGGAATTTCAGGAGAACTGGTTACATGTCCAAACAATCGCTCTTGTCAAAAATAAAAGCCGACAAAATAACTTTATGTCAGGTGTCAACACAAATCAGTTGAAAATAAATCAAATTGTAAAATTAAAAAGCCCATGTTTATCATCAAGCCACTGTCTTTGAAAGGTTCCTCTTTATTAAATATTTATTTCAAATGAATAAATGAGTCGTCCATTTCCAAAAGTGTCTAGTTGCATCGGGAACAAATTTTCAGGAAACGAAAAAAACCTGTATTTATCTTAAACTCAAAATTTAATTTATCTTATGACTGTTATGTTTGTAAAATCTGTAAATAAATTACGAACACATTTACAAGGTCTTAGATCGGTATTATTTTCTATATAGCAGTAATAAACTGTTTTAATATTCAACTAGGCAGTTTTGGAAGTTTTTTGTAATTAGCTAGTTTTGGAATTGGACACAGATCACACACCTTGGACTTTTTGCAATTAGCGAGTTTTGGCACTGTAAATGCAACTGATCAGTTTCAATCAACATATCAAAACAAAAAAAAATTCCAGGTTTAGCCAAGGGCGGATCCAGAGGTGTTTCTCGGGGAAAATGCTTGAGAAGTCATTCTATATATGGAGGGGACAAAATCGTATGAATTTCTCTCAGTGACTTGCTTCATACAATTTTGTCCCCTCCCCTATATAGAATGGCTTCTCAAACATTTTATGAGTTTATTAAACGCTTCACAATCATATAATTTGAAGCACTGAGGATGGTTTGCGTTAAGCTTACCGAAATATCTGCAAATAAATTGTTTTAACGTGGAAAGCATTCGCTGGTTTTTCTTTCTCCATAACCTTAATACTATCGACCCTGCTGATCTTTTTGCTTGTATTTATTTACTAGCAAACAAAACGAAATGAAATTATATTTGTTTAATCATTTTTTAATTGACTAATTTTTCCTTTTTATAAAATTTCATTTCACTGGGGCAGTTTAAATTTCTCGACAGGAATTTAAGCAAATAGGAAGGAAGTTTATTTAGGCTCCTGACTAGTTTATGAAATTTTCAAGTAGACCCATTAACAAATGCCTGTTGTGTTTGTAACTAATGTTAACAGATTTTAAATTCTCACTCTCTCTTAGTCAATGAAAAGTTGTCTCAAGTTGTTCATTTATTTATGATAATACCTATTAAAAGTAAGTCACAATCTATAAGGACTCTTCTTTTAGAAACTTTAGAGATTTTTTTAATCTGTATAAAAACTAACAATTTTTTTCATTAATTCATATCTCTCTCTTTCACATTACTTTGATAAAAAAATATTAATAGAGCTCTTTTCATCAGCTAGACAAGTAAAACTGCAAAAACTAGATATTATCCAGTCCCTCGTGGCTAGGCTTGCCAGAAATCCTCAAAGTATAAAGAGAACAATTAAAAAAGTCGACAGCTTACCCTTCTACGCTAAAAAAAAAAACTTTTCAGTTTTCGTTAAGGGGGTTCAGGAGCGACGTCTAAACGTACTATAAACTGTCAAATTAGTTCAGCATTCTTGCAATAAATGGCAGACTAGTCTAATAGACGATATAGTATTAGCCTATATCTGGCTTATATTTATATATTTTTATGCTTTTATAAAAGATACATAATATACCTATATAATAACATTTATAAAATATTTATTGTTAAAAGATCAATGAAAATCAACCAAATGCATTAAATATTATTAGCTACCATTCTGACATCTCTTGGCAAATTTTTGAATTATTTTTTGGGCATACTTTTTATGACACACAACGCTCTCTTATCGGGAAAAACATGCGTAACACCTTCGCTCCTATTCCGCCTTAAAACCTATAAAAATCTATATATATAATAGTGGAGTGTACGTCTGTCAGTCAGTCCGTTTGTCCGTCTGTCTATCTGTAAGTCCGTCTGTCACGCTCTGTTTGACCAACTTCCCGTTGGAATTTTGAAACGAAATTTTGCACTCTTATAAAGGACGTTATTGAGAGTCCAGGAAAAATACTCGGGTCCCGAAATTCTTATAACTTATATTTTAGAGAACTCTTACTCTTTATCCTAACTCTATTCAAGATGTAATTTATCTAATTTTATGAGATTCCTTTGAGAGTATAATTGTCATTTTTTTTTTTTTTTTTTTTTTTTTTTTAAACATTCACACTTTTTTTCTCATTCACACTCACACTCACACACACAATTCACACTGTCTTTTCGGCAGCTCAGGCCATATAAGACATTTACGATAACCGTTATTTATGAATTTATATATATTAGGGTCCAGGCATTTTTATTATAATTGTCATTTAATTTTCAAATAACATTTAATTTTGATTTGTCTGAATTTATTAAGAAATTTCTTTGCTCCTGTTTTGCATTTATTTATCATAACTGTGGAAACTCTCTAATCTAATAATAATAAATGATTTCATCAAGATTTAATATCAAAAGGTTTATGTCGATGAATCAATAAACGATTTCAAAAGGAAATTGTGGTTCTTATTGGCCGCTATCATCATTCGAATAAAATTGAATGATAAATGAACCAGAAAAACTCAAAACACCTAAACCATAATATCAAACGCACCCCCACCCTCTCCATCCACTCCATCCCCCTCTTCTGGTCTTTCGATTAAAATTCCATTTATTTTGAAAAGTAAAATAAAAGGTGTTTTTTATGTTTTAAATAAACTAAAGAGACGCTATTGTAGCACAAAATAGAAATTTATATGCATCATAAAGTTGGATATGTTTGCGTGTAAATTATAAATTTAAAATTTTAATCAAAAAAAAAACATGAATTACTATGAAGAGAAAATTATAAAAGTAAATTGTATGGATTGCAAGTGAGACAGTACCTAATATAAATTTAAATACTTTGACAGGGTCGCCGAGAGTCCGGGGGCTGTATATTAATTCCCCTTCTAATTCCCCTCCTTGTTCTCAAAAAATGTTTAAATTTTAAATTCCAACATATGCTCTTCAAATATGTTAAATGTTGGGTTTCAAGTAAGAGTACGGGGAACAACGGGCCATTTATGACCTAAATGGTCAAATTCGTATGCCTGGAAAACTGACCATAATTCATCATCAGCTACCAAAAGAAAAATAATTTCACATATTGAATAAATTTTATTATAATTAATTTTCTAAATCATTTAAGTTGTGTTTCTATTTGAAATGTGCTTCTTCGTCTTGAAACTTTCTATATATTAATACGCCCCACTCAAGAGTAGATTTTTTTGTTTAGTTCTCTTAAGCGCCCTAAGGCTGAGCGCACACCATTTGAGCAAAAACGTTTTCGAATAAAATGTTTTTGGCTAATCGTGCCTAAAACTGCTTTTCTTTGGGTCAACGCACACCGAGGAAGCAAAAAAAACAAGATGAGCATGATTGGACAAAATGTTTTGCCATTGAGCAAAACGTTTTGTTATTGGACAAAACTTTTTGTTAGAAAACGTTTTGCTCAATTCGTGTGCCTTCAGCCTAAGAGCGTAGGCAACCGGTCGTCTTCCATCACTGATCGTCGCTCTCACTGGTGTAGAAAATAGCATTTTATAACACTGATGTTTTTTTTTTTTATTTTTATTTATTTATTGGCTGTCGGCCAGTAGCCATCCCGCCATTCTCGTTTTTTTTTTTTTTTTTTTTTTTTACAATCTCTTTACAATAAAATAGTTACAATAATATAAAATACATAATAGAAAACACAGTAATATAAAATACATGATAGGAAATACAGTAATATAAAATACATAGTAGAAAATACAGTGATATAAAATACATAATAAGAAATACAGTAATACAAAAGACATAGTAGCAATAATATAATGTAAAATACATGGTAGGGAATACACTACTATCTAATACATATTAAGAAAAATATAATTCCAATTACTGTAAAGGTTTATAAAATAATATTGTTTATCAAACAAAATTCATATAAAGCTGTGACGGACGATTCTGTAGGTTTTCTTAGTATTGTTAGGTAGGGTGGTGGGCTTCTGAAGGTCGGCTCTATGGCTTTTTGGAATTTGTCCCTTTGATTGGAGTTGTGTGGGCATTGCATTATCAGGTGTTCAGGAGAAGCTATTGCGTTGCAGGTGCACAGTGGAGAGGAGACGATGTGGAATCTATGTAGATGAAGGGGGCATCGAGTGTGGTTAATTCTTAGGCGGTTAAATAAGCATATGGCAGGTCTTGTTAGGCTATTGCTATTGTAAAACCATGGTGGGCCGGGTAGAGGTTTTAAATGTTTAAGAAATGCTCCTTTTGCCAGACTTGTATATTGCCAGTTTTGTATCCATTCTTTTGAGAGATGATTTAAAGACTGCGACTGCGTCTTTCCAGGGGATTCCTATTGATAGGGGCTGTCCGAAGCTGGCGGCTTTTTTTGCCAAAAAGTCTGCAATATTATTGCCCTGTGAACTTGAATGGCCTTTTACCCAGGATAGTAGCACCGTATTTCCTTGATCTGCTATTTCTTTTAATGTTCTAAATATCTTTAGTTGGAGACATCCCACTTCTCCTGGCCTTTTGATGGACGATATTGATTCTAGTGCGCTCTTAGCATCTGAGTAAATGGCGGATTTGTTAAATGAGTTTAGTTTAATATATGGACCTTGTTATGCAATGGTGTGTCAAAGACCAAACATCGAGTTTTGAGAAAATCAACAATAAAAGTTTTTTGTTTTCATTGGATTATATATAATTTTTCTTGTCAATTGTGCAAGTAACATTAAATATAAATTTTTTTAGGACATATTTCATAAAAAATACTATTAAATAAAGCATTTGAAACAATATTCCGCGCTTAACTCAATTTTGAATTTTTTGGTCTTTGACACACCATTGCATAACAGGGTCCATATATGAGTGCTTCTAAGATTGCTATCAGCTCTTGCAGAGTGGATAGTAAGATGTTCCGGTAGTTTATATAGAACGGATTGATTTGCGATTGAGTCAAAGAAGGCATCCAGTTTTATTTTGAGATTTTGATCCGTCTGTGAATATGATTGAGTCAAATCCTTCTAGTACTTGATCTGTTGGTTTTGATTATTATTCGAGGGTTGGAATTTATTAGTTGTGGGGATACCTCAAATCGCGGCGGGAAGGAATATTTTTCTATTTTTATGTTCAGACTATGGAATTTGGTGGCTACTTGTACTAAAACCGGGTATATTTTTGTTGTTCCAGAATCCTGAATTATTATAGGCGTCTCCTAGTTCATATATTGTCGAAATTGTTGGGATGAAAAAAATTTTGTTTTCCTCTTAATAAAGAATTTGCTGGCCAAATGCATTCTTCTAAGAAATAAAGGTGGCTCATTGGCTTCAATTAGCATTGCGTTTGTGGGAGATGATCTTAAGTATCCCATGCAAATACGGAGTGCATTGTATTGGATTCTATCTATTTTCAAAAGGAAGGATTCACATGCAGAGCTATATAGGTAGCTACCATAATCTAGCTGTGATCTGATGGTGGCCCTGTAAATTGATAGCATGGTTTTGGATCGGCTCCCCAAGTGAATTTTGCTATTGCTTTTAGAGTATTTATTGTAATCGAGCATTTTTCTATTAGTTTTATTATGTGAGCCTTCCACTAATAATTTAGTGTCTAGCGTTAGACCTAGATATTTGACTGTCGCAAGTAGGGGTAATTTTTTTCCTCCCAGGCTTATCTGTGTCCAAGGGGGGATTCTTCTTTTGGAAAATATAGAAACGACTGATTTTGAATGGGATATATTCATATTATTTTTTCTCCAAGTATTCTGCAAGTGCAAAGATAGACATGTCAATATTTTCAATACTTTGATTAATTGTCTCTGAAGCAGAATAAATGACAAGATCATCAGCGTACTGTGTAAAACTGTCGGAGTTATGGCTTACGTAGTTGATGAGATCGTGAGTGTAGCATATAAACAAAATAGGGCTTAATAATATTGAGCCTTGGGGCACCCCTTTATAAACTACTCGAGATGGTTTTACTTGGCCATTGTTTAATATATATAAATTTCGGCCATACATTAGTCTGAATATTAATCTAGCTGTCCAAGTTCCGATTCCTAACTCTATTAGTTTTGAATGTAACATGTGGATGTCCACACATTGTCATATGCGCTCTCTATATCTATAAATGCGGCTGCCATGTGACAATTTTGAGGCAAAACATTTTTGAATATCGGATGTTAAGATGGTTAAATTATCCATTGTTGAGAAAGTGGCTCGGAATCCAAATGAACAGGAAGGAAGTTTAT
>JAKCPI010017560.1:0-64221 GCA_023213315.1 Euborellia annulipes | reverse complement strand
TTTTTTCTAAATTAGTCATATTTTTAGAGATAATTTATGAATATCTGCCATAATTACAGTATTTACTTTCACAATTGACAAAAAAATGATAGTATAATCTAATAAAAAACAATTTAAATCAGAAAAACTTTAATGTTGATTTTTCTCAAAACTCGATATTTGGTCTTTGACACACCATTGAATCAACAGGGTTCACTTATACTGACGTAATTCCATTCTTTGTGACGCATTTAGTACGTCAGCAGAGCAGATAAAGGAGAGGAAAAGGGGAACACTATTCTCCAATGATTTGTGAGACTTCTTTTGTGAGTGCTACAGGTACCTGCTTGTTCAGCATGATCTACTTGCAGGATTGAAGGATGTCTGCAGAGTCATCAAGGCAGTGCCTACATCCATCCATCTGCAAGTAGATTGGGCATCATCTGCTGGGCAGGAAGTACATGTAGCACTCACAATTCATTGGAAACAGGTTCTCTCTCGTGCTTATGCTCTAAATCATATCTCACCCCCTTATACTGACGTAATTCCATTCTTTGTGACGCATTTAGTACGTCAGCAGAGCAGATAGAGGAGAGGAAGAGGGGAAAACTATTCTAGTCCAACATGTACCTGCTTGTCCAGCATGATCTACTTGCAGGAATGAAGGAAGGATGTCTGCAGAGTCATCAAGACAGTGCCTACAGATTTACTTGGGCCTTGAGTGAGATAGTTATAAGATTTTCCAGTTAAATATTTTAACCCAAGTGCATCAAGTGTCGCAGCCTGTAGTATGACTATAGATTTATCCATGAATCTTTTTTTTTATCAATTAGGCCTACTGAAAACGATTTATCCTCTTTTTATTATACATTATTCTATAGCCGTTTTTTTTTCATTCACACTCAGAGAGAGATCACTCTATTCATTTCTTTTTTTCGCCGATGGCGACGCCACTATATATCTTCTCCATTTTGTGTGAGTGTAAAATAGAGCGAGAGAGTGAGGGAGGGGGAGGGTGAAAAAAAAATGCGATTTGAAATGTGTGCACACCCTCCCCCATTAACCCATTGTATGTGTCACCCCCATTCTTTTCCTAACCAATAGACAGTCACAGTGGGTGATAGATTTCTTCTCTGACTACGTCATCGCCCTCTTTTTTTTTTTAACCAATAGTTGGTAATCTTATTCGGACATTAAAGCTAATTTTTTAATATGTTATTAATCACTATCACATACGTATAAAATAATTTTTTGAAGCAGATCGCAGGGTTATCGTGTAATTAATAAAAAATTGAAATTTAACATGTAGTCTATGGGGAATGTCGACGAAACGCTCACAAATCGAATTATATAGCCACCTCTGCATTAGATACAAAAACAAAAAAACTTACATTTTATCAATTCACTTCCGAGGAATACGTTAAACATAAAATCAAAAGTTTCTGCCGAAGACTTTTAAAGATATTTTAACAAGAAAGTCAAAAAAATACCGAAAATGACAGTCGCCAATATTTAAAAATAAGGAAGTCACGAGACTCAGACCAGTCTGGCAACGTCGCATAAAATAATTGTCTTTTCTCGATGTCAGTTACATTTTTTTTCCATTTTACGATATTTTGTCTCGCAAATCGTCCATTGTGTTTAAACTGATTTGCATTAGTCATTGTAATATATTAAATAAAATAAAATTGAAGGCTTTTAAGATTTAAAATAAACAGCTGATGAATGCAATGTTGCCAGTTCTATATTGCGTGAAATACTGCTCAAGTCAAAAGTCATTCATTTATTATTTTTGGTAATTAAATTATTAACTTAATACAATTATAAACTATGATAGGTCACGACTAAATTATAATAAGGAATTTTGGCATTCAAATTTTTAATTTTATTAGATTCTATTATGACTTACGGGGTACTATCCGAACAACCTTAAAATAAAATTTTTTTTTTATTTGAATTTCCATTAATTTACAAAAACGATATCGTATAAATGCCTTCTAAACAAAATGTATTTATTCTCTGTCTATTTAAACGTTATCTCTCTTTTGTTTGTTTGATGATTCGCTTCGATTTTCCTACTTTCACATGATAGATAGAGAGAGTGATGTAACAACAATCCAGAAACTGTTGCTTTGGGGAATAAAATAAAAATCATATCAGTTGTCCAAAAAGGGGAATGAATGAATGAATGAATGAATATCATTCTTTATGCATATTAAAGCCTACATATTGGAAAAAAAATATGATAATCCCCCCATTCGAGGCTTAAGGGGCTTCAGAAGGGGACATTGAACTTGCCCGAAACTTTAAAGTATTTTTTTACGCGGTTATTTTAAATGTTTTTTTTTTTTTTTTTAATTACGATTGATTAAAAAATATTTTTTTTTATTTATAGAAATTGCAAAAAAAGCGTTCTATTATTAAAATTGTATTTATTTTTTTATTTTTTTTTTAATCTAAAAATGTAAAAATCTAACCTATAGTAATTAAATGAAATGGTGACGAAGTAAAAACTAAATTAAGATGTTTTTTTTTTTAATAACGAATTAGATAGTTAGGCCTTCTTGCAAAAGATGGCAGGCTAGCCAAACAGCCGGTATTATCACTTATAAGCCTATATATTTTATGCTATTATAAATGATATAATAATATATAATACCATATATCGATACTTGGAAATTAAAACATCGTAAAGGACAAAATAACATTAATCTATATATATAAAAATGAAATGGAAAAAATGTATGTGTGTAAATATGTATGTATATGTTTTATAGAAATCCACCAATTTTCAATGAATCCATTTGAAATTAAGTACACATATAATATATGGTTCTGGAAGTAACGTAGTAATAATTTGAATCTCTTAAATTTTTTGGAAAATTAATTATAATCAAATTTCTTCAATATGGGAACACAAAATCAACAAGTTGGCTGGCAAAATAGAGAGGTGATTAGTAGCTCTGAGAGCCAGATTTCCAAAAATACCACTAGGGCGGTGGGAGGAGCTACCCAACTGCCTCAGCCAATCACGTGATTCTAGCCGAAAGTTATAAATACAACCGAGCCTGTCTCTCACGATTCATATGGGACCAAGACACAGTGAAGATCAAGTCAGAAGAAATACAACACTACAAGCCAGCGCAAGAGATCTCTTCAAGAAAACAAAAGCCCTTTTCAGGGCTCTTTATATTCTTTGCTTTTAACAAAAATAAGTCAGATGAAATATGTTACAAGCCTACAATTCAGCGCACGAGATATCTTCAAGCAAACAACAAATTCTTCAAGAAAACAAAAGCCCTTTTCAGGGCTAACACCATTTTTTTTTACCGCCTTTCCTTCTTACAAAAATTATGCTCCTTAAAAAAAAGTCCTTTTAAGGACTAATTATCAAAAGTTAATATGCTAAAATCACCACATTCACTTTCTCCATCTTTATTTTATCAACTGTCCTACATTTAACCATTAAAATTCACGTTTATCAATTAAACGTATTTCCTTGGCACGTTTGTTAACCAAACGTATTAAATCATCTCCAAATATCTCACCCCACCATTTTTTTAAATCAACTTTCTTCTTACAAAAATTATGCTCCTTAAAAAAAGTCCTTTTAAGGACTAATTAACAAAAGTTAATATGCTAAAATCACCACATTCACTTTCTCCATATTTATTTTGAGCAGTTATCCTGATTTTTTCTATTCTAATACTCTTAAAGACCCCGAATAACGTCTATTAACACTTTCTGCTTTGTGAGTTTATTTTATTTAGATTGTTTATTAAGTAAATTTATTCAATAAATTATGACAAATATTCAAAAATTAATCCATTTTTTAAGAAAACCTAATGTAAAAAAAAAATCATGAATTTTCGCTAACAAGTAAGTCGATTTTTCACTCCTATTTATTTATCAATATAAATTTTGTTTTGTTACTTTCTCTTACCTATGTATATATGTAATATATATCTCAGCCAAAAACATCGGAGATGCAAAAAGGGGCGCCTCGCATTATTTTTGCCTAGCGTCGAGGTGAAATCAAAAAAATGCGCCTCGCTTTTCTGATTTATATAAAAGCGAGGAAATATTTTCACTTAAATAAAACCCCTACAGAATTTTATTTGTTTCATATATCCTCGCTTTTATATAAATCAGAAAAGCGAGGCGCATTTTTTTGATTTCACCTCGACGCTAGGCAAAAAATAATGCGAGGCGCCCCTTTTGCATCTCCGATGTTTTTGGCTGAGATTTCACTTCTTTTTGTGAAATATTACATGAAAATATTATTTTTTAATTTTTGTTTATTAAATATTAAGTTATCTTTTAATATGCATTCCAAACAGTAAAAATTAAATACTTCGTTTGGTATCCATTCGAAACGATAAACATAGGATTTCACCAAATTTTATAAAATTTTAGGTTTTTTATTTTTGTTATGTTGGTAGAATGTAAATACATCGTTTGGTATCCATTCGAAGCGATAAACATAGGATTTCACCAAATTTTATAAAATTTTAGGTTTTTTATTTTTGTTATGTTGGTAGATTGTAAATACTTCGTTTGGTATTCATTCGAAACGATAAACATAGGATTTCACCAAATTTTATAAAATTTTATGTTTTTTATTTTTGTTATGTTGGTAGCACTTCTTCTTATCACGTTAATCTATTGTATTTCTATCTGAATGGATTTATCCTAAAAATTGTTATTCCATTAGGGATGAAAATTACTAATATTAATAGATATGTACCTAATGACGTCATCAGGGAGCAAAATAGTTAGAATTGTCTTTTCGCCATGTTAAAGATAGGACAAATTTGAAATTTTGAATACCTCTCAAAAAGTCACTTTTGATCCAAAATGAAATTTTATATCAAAGGTATCGGGTTTTTGATAGTATCTATTTGTATTTTAAATTTCATCCTAATCGGTCCAGCAGGGAAACCTGTAGCTTTGTCTAAAAATTTGAAAATTGAAGAAAAGAATGAAAAAAAAGAAAAAAAGGAAAAAAAAGAAAAAAAAAAAAAGGAAAAATAAGAGACTAACTTTTGACCTTCCGAAATCGGCAAAATCTCAACTTTGAGCCTCTGCCATTCTGTTTGGCACTGGAATTTTTTTTTGAATTCGTGCTCAAAATAATCCTTATTTATTCTAGTTTAATATAAAAAAAATTTGGCTCCGATATCTTAAACACTTTTTGAGATATTAGCCCAGAAAGAGAAAAGTTTCTCAAAAAAATTTTTTCACGTCCCTATCTTTTATTAAGGATTTAAAATCATTCTTGATAATATAGTCTAGGGACGACTCGTCCATCTAAATGCAATGGGCCATTGGCATCTATTGGAATGTCAACTAAATGGTAGTATTAAGAGTTTCTTTGCTTTCTTTTGCTTTTCACATGCTCGGCGACGAGTCGCTCCCCGCGACTCTTGATATAGAGAGAAAGTATTGGATTCATGTCAAAAATTCGATGTCGAGATTTTGATGGATCTTCACGTTTTGAGGTCCCCTGAATCCAAAAAAGTGGTTTTCGCGACATGGTCTGTCTGTCTGTGTGTCTGTGTGTGTGTGTCTGTGAACAAAATATCTCAAGAACGAAAAGAGCTAGGAGGTTGAAATTTTATATTTAAGTTAGGCACCCCCATGGGACGTGACACGAAGCTTTTGAACAAAATCGACCAAAAAGTACTAGTACTTTACTGATTCACTTTTTCAGTTTTTTTCGATTTTCTCAAAATTTGCTCCAACGATTTTTTTTAAATTCAAAAATCAATTATTTTAGATTCTCTATAAAATGTATATTCTCATTTTGTGATTGAAATCTTCTGAAGACCACTTTACTCTTGTACTCCATAGAAAAAGATAGGAGAAATGGTTGCCATGGTATCAAAATATAAATATTTTCCCATACTTATAAATTTTACATCTTGAATTCAATTGTACCCTACTGTAGGAAACTAAATACATGTCGACACAAAAAATCTGGTGTGACAAGCACAGTGCACAACTTTCGATTACCGAAGGTAAGAGAAAGTTGTGTGCTGTGCGCCAGTCACACCAGATTTTTGATTATGTTTCTGATTGTCTAAAAAATTAGTCAATGTATAACTAAAGAGTTCTCACATAATTATCATTTCTTAGAAGTACACATTTTAAAGGGGTATAGTATGTGGAGAACCTCAACATCCGCTTCACCGCAAGAATGAAGAGCAACCAAGAAGACGTCATCAAGAGGATCGCCGAAGACGCCGATGCAAAGCCATACGGCAAACGTCACACCGGAAGGATCACAGACCCTACGGTGACGCCGCAGGGGTTTTTTAATAAATAATTTTCCCCTTCTCTCTCTTCTCTTACAGCGTCCCACAAGACAGAGCCCTCCCCCGCACATTAGTGGTCAAGTGGCAACACTAAAACCACAAAAACATACATTGTATTAGGATTTTAGGGATGTTTTACCTAGATGTTAGTTTTAAGTTTTAGAATTAGTATCCCTCCCCTGATCATTGTAAGCCCCCCAATTTTTGTTTATTTTATTGTAAATTAGTCAAAATAAATTCTTTCAATCAATCAACCTTTGTGTTGTCCCCAGTTGGTAACCTCTCTTGAATTCAAGATTCTTCCTTAACATTTTGACACTTGCATTGCAACAAGAAATATTCCTAATTGGAAATAAACTTGCCCCGCCGAAGGCGAGCAGGGGGTCCAGGGGCCAGCCCCTGACAGACAGAGCCCGCCGAAGGCGGGCTGCAGACTAGTCTATAAATAAAAATGAAATGGGAAAATGTATGTATGTATGTAAATATGTATGTATATGTTCTATAGAAATCCACAATTTTCAATGAATCCATTTGAAATTAAGTACACATATAGTACATGGACCAGGGAGTAACGTAGTAATAATTTGAATCTCTTAAATGTTTTGGAAAATTAATTATAATCAAATTTCTTCAATATGGGAACACAAAATCAACAAGTTGGCTAGAAATTAGAGAGCGTCCTTTGTGCTGTGTGAACCGCTTCCTACCTGACTATGGGCTGGGGGTGGGGCTACGCAGCAGTTGAAAAACGAAGAGAGGACTCAGGTGACTGACCCTTTAAACAGTCATAAACAGACCCTTTTGTTTCTGTTCCCAATCGGTACCCTCGCCTCGCTTGAATATAAGATCCTTCCTTAACATCTTAACACTTGCATTGCTAACAAGAAATATCCCAAATGGGGACAAACTGCTCGCCGGCGCAGCGGGTCCAGGGGCGCAGCCCCTGGCTAGGCAAAGCCGCCGAAGGCGGGCTTGCGACTAGTGAGTTATATATACGGAAATGTTACAAAACAATTCTTCTATCTCAAGAAAGTCTTTTTTTGAAAGTAAAACTTTTATTTGATGGCCTCAAATTTTTTCGCTCTTCTATCAGCATGTCGCGTTACAAGCCGTGACGTCAAAGGCCGTGACGTTACAAGCCGTGACGACAAAAATAGGAAAGTTGAAATTTAATATATATGACGAATTATAAAAAAACAATTGTGAGATTTAATTATTCAATTTTTAAATTGATAAAATATAATTTTTAAAATAATTAAAATGATTCAATTACTAAATAAATATTGTTCTCAGTTTTTAACATGCGTCTATTAGATTTCCCATTTTTCCAATTATTAAGTTAAGATTAATAACGCGATTTTAATACCTTTAATTGAATAATTTTTCAGTTAAACGCACACAAAAAAGTTTCACTTGCATCGTGGTTTCATAAAACCACACAATGATTTTTTACGCCATTAGATTTTTTTATAAATATTTGAGAAATCATAGAAATTTGTTAGGGAATAAATAGTGTTTTTCAACCTAACACTTTGTGCAAATTTGACAACAAGGATTAGAAATTCTGAGAAAAAGTGTCTTTCAAAGACTAAAATTGTACTAAGGTCAAAAATTTTTAAGACCCCTAACGCCATCTTATCGGCAAAAACTTGCCTCCTGTAGAGCCTTAAAATTACTTAGCTTGTTTAACTCTGAATATAATTTAATTATTAAGATTATAAAACAAAAAAGATTCTATCGCTAATAATCAAGTATTGCTATATTTTATTCATTAATTAATTACCGAAAAGATTCTAATTACAAATTTATTCAAAAAAAAAAAAAAAAATATTGTTATTTTTAAATTAAATTAATTTTATGTAATTTGAGTTATTTATTTAAATAATTTTTTTTTTTCTCAAAGTAAGCATTTATATGATGAAAAGAAATCATAAACTAATGTCCAGAATAGACTAGAGATGCCCGACTCCCGGCTGCTAAAAAAGAGAAAATTTTAATTAAAAAAAAAGCAAAAATAGTGAATGACGAATGTTTAATAAACTCAGGATTAAGGGACCCTTTTTCATTTATTTGATTCACTTGAATTTACTCTTTTTCTTGAATAGTTTTTTTTTCTTCTTCTCCTTTCATGGAAGATTAATTTTCCGTCTTCAGGGATTAAAGCAATGACAGGTGTATGTGTGTGTGGGGGGTGGGCAAAGATTTTCTCCAAGCAAAGATTGTGAAAAGCAAGCAGTCACAAGCGGGAGGTGAGAAATAAATATCTGCACTTTGATGAATGATCCTAAGTAAAGATGGATAAACAAAAAGGAAATCATGGCGCTTTCAATCAACGAGTTGTTTTCAAGAATCAACCCGGAAACAATATCTGACTTTCTAAAAATTAGTTGAGAAAACTGGGATTATTTTATCGCCCCCTACAGACGGATTCATATACCCCATACACTGGGGATTTAACAGCATGTTTATTTCTTAATAAAATATTGATGATTAAAAGGTAAACAAATGAAAAAAAGTTCGTTTGGAACATAATTTAAAAAAATTGAAAGAAATTATGATTGAAAAAAGATTAGTTATAAAAAAAATGCTCCGGCTTAGATAATAAAATTGAATAGTTTTAGTCTGAAAATTAAAGAAAATGATGTAATTGATGAAAATGAAGTCATTATGACGTGAAAAAGTTCTTATTTTCTTATTATATAGAGATTTTAATTGTTAAAATAAAAGATTCTTTCGCTAATAATCAAGTATTGTTATATTTTATTCATTATTAAAATTAATTAATTAATCGAAAAAGATTCTAATTACAATTTATTCAATTGTTATTTTTAATTAGGAATTAATTCAATTTATTTTTTAATTTTTATAAATAGAAATATTTTTATTTAATATATTTTCATAATTTTTCTTTTTTTTAATAATTTCTAAACTAAGCCGTCTATCAAAAAAGTTGTAATAAGATAAATTTAAGAGCGTTAAATTCTGCATTGAATGAATACCAATTCACTTGAGAATTATGATTGAAATAAAAAGGAAGGAAAATTGTTTGAAATTTAATTCTATACCCAAATGGTATTAAATTAATAAATGTGGTTTAATATACCCATAGATATTGTGATTTAGCTTAATAACAATTCTTGTTAAGACAATTCCACTTGAGAAAGTTTTCCTTATTGTTGCTTTTTGAAATCTAAGTATCCGGAGAGGAATCTGACACCAGATGGCTCGTTGGTTTCTCTTTCATGTAAATAGCTTTGTTAGCATTCAAAGCCGAACATCGATACATTCCATTACATAGCAAGAGAGAGAGAGAGAGGGAGAGATGTTCCCATCGAATTTGATTGGACCGTTTCTTCTCCTTTTTTAAACATCTTATTAATTCTATAGTCTTTCTCTCTATTTAACTATATTCAAAGGAATTCAATTAAAAAATTGAAATCAGGGTATAAATAAAGAAAGGATTATCTAGGGATTTTGATTATAAACGGTTGGTATCACTTATCAAAATCTAAGTTCTTATTATATTATTTAAAAAAAAAATTTATTCCCTAATTAGTTTTGTTAGGTCTCATTTGGTATTATTATAAATTTAAAATAAAAATCAATTGTTTTATTAAAAGCATTGTTATAATTTTAATTAAATTTCCTAATAAATATAACAATACTCGATTATTTATAAATTAATTAATTTTTTAAATTGTTGATAAAATAAAAAATTAATTTAAACAATATATTTTTATACAATAATCAAGTATTGTTATATTTTATTAATTTTCTTTCATTTTTAATTATAAATTAAATTTCAACGGGGACTTTCGATGAATGGAATTTTATTATTGATATAAAATACAATAGTACCAACTGTTTTATGATCAAATTCACTAATTAATTACAGTTTTTTTTTTTAGATTTTACAACCTAATTATAATGAATACAATTAAATATAACACTACTTTATATTGTTGTTGTTGCTATTGAACTATATTAATGAAGGGTTCAGACACAGAGATTGGCAGGTAAAATTTTTCCTTTAATAGTTTTATTAGGTTGACGTTCCATCCGATACAGAGCTATATACATTATTTGTTATTACAGGCTATGTATATAAATGTATGTGCAATTTTAGCCCTGAGGATGGGCCCTATCTAAACCGAAGGATCGAACTATTAAAAAAAAAAATTTGGCTGCAAGCCTTCCTCGAAATAACAATACGTGATTGTTAAAATAAATTGGACAAAATAAAAAAAAACTAATTTAAACAATATATTTTTATACAATAATCAAGTATTGTTATATTATATTTCATTTTTAATTAGAAATGAAATCCTAAGATTATTATAGGATTTTTTTTTTTTAATTAGATGAAATTAAATTAATGTGAAATTTGAAATGGAATACAATGCTACCAACTGTTTATAACTAAATTCACTAAATAATTGCATTTTTTTTTGTTGGATTTGTTAATGAGTTTAAAAACGAGGTAAGAATGAGATGATTAATTCTCTTTATATATTTTGAGATATAATCAACTTTGTATTATAGATTATTTAATTTTCAAATTTTTCCGTAGAATTAAAAATTTTTTTATTAAATAAATTTAATTTTAAATCATTTGGGTTTATTAAAAATTAATATTTATTAAAAAAAAAAAAAAAAACAAAGAATACAGCAAGCAAAATAAAATATGATTTAGAATGGAGGGGAGGGGAGGGGGTTGTAGCTGTCCTATTTTAAATTGTTAAGCCTATTCAAACAAGTATTGAATATTTTGTGCCATTATTTTGATAAATTATCTTAAAATGGCATCTCTTTTTTTTTTTTTTTATTATTCCCTTAAAGGGTGTGTATTTTTACTTTTTTCTCTCTCACTTCAATCATTTATCATAATATAAATAAATAAATTTAGACAAAGAATATTCTCAAGATGACATGCTACTGCTCTTTGACTTGTTCAAATAAAAAAAATGTAACAAGGTTTTCTACTTTAAAACATTTTCTTAGTTAGGTTATTAGATTAATGATAAATAGTAGAGAGAGAGGGAGGGAGATGCAAGCAGCTTTTTTACACGCTTCTAATTAAAATGTCAGAATCATATTATTAATCAATCTTGATGTTAATTAGGTTAGATATACGTATAAACAAAAAAAAAAATTGAATTTCGTAAAACATAAAATTAAAAAAGAGCACTAGAAGAATGCATATTTATCTATTCAAAAACTATTATAACGTGAAAAGTCACTTATCATTGGAAAACATCAATAAAGAATACAAAATTAGTTAACAAAATTTTATTTTTTGTTTATTTCATATTTTTATAACATTAATTTAATTTGGGGTTTAATTACAATGTAATTTAATTAATTTACCGGTCGATGGCTTCGCAACAACGCCGGTAAGGTGGGGTGTAACGAGTATCTAGCTTCGCTTCATTGAGACACAAAAGCCTTGAATCGTATTTATCAATTGTTGTAATAATTTAAATATTAGATATAATTTTATATTTATAATCATTCACATAATTGTTGAATAAATTATATTTAGAAAGTTTATAGTTTATTATATGCATTATTATATGCAAGTTTAATTTACGTTAATTAAAGGGGGAAGGGGGAAAAATAAGAATGGACTCATCTGTAGTTGATGATGGTTGATTGGAGTCGCAGCCTCCAGTTGGTCCAGGAAGAACTCGTACTGGCTCTTTTCAAGGGCCCATGGCCACTGGTAGTCGAATTGGGAGCCACCAGGATTCATTTGTGATGCATAGCCTCCTCCTCTGGATAATGGTCCAGGGAGAGGATTGAGACGAGTTACCCCACTAACAGGGTGCTTGGGGGAGGCATAGCCTCATAATAAACTTTGACATAAGATAGGAACACAAGGCCTATTTGGGGAGGCGATGTGGTTGCCTTGAAGGCTGGTAGACAATTAAATTAATTATTTATTATTTTTTATCTAATTAATTAATAATAATACTATTAATATTTCAATAACAATATTGAAATTCAAGATAATTATCCCCTAATTGGGATTGTTGACCTAATTAAATAATATATTAAATAAATTATTAAATTATTTGTAAAAAAAAATTAATGAAAATTAAATAATTGCATCTTATTTAATTTTCACTTGAATATTCTGAGGGTCCAAATAAAGAGAAAGAGGGGTTGGTCAGGAAAAAATGCTCATATGGCTTTGACCATTATACTATATATTCTCCCGATTAAAATGATATATATCAAAATTTATTGCAACTTTGTTTAAAAACAATTTATTTTAATTTGAAACAATTAAAATGTAAATAAATTGAAAATAAAATTAATTTTATTTTCAAAGAATTTTTGTTAAATCCCACTATTATTTATTTATATACATTTACATATAGTAAGGGATTGCAGCTAGTTTTATTTCGTTTTATTGGGCACTTCAAGACTGACGTTTCGGTCAGATATACAACCATCCTCAGGGCTGTCAACAAAACTTCTCAAAAGGTCGAATTGGGGTAGATACCGGTATTTGAGTAGGTGCGTGCCTTAGTGCACCACAAACGGGGAATGTTTTTTTTTTGTCGTCCATGATGGTTGTCAAGCCGTAATTAAATTTAAAAAAAAAATAAATGACGGATTTTAATTAATTATAAAAAATTAAGTATCTTACCATTATTTAATAATATATTCCTGAATGTAGTTAACAAATGGAGTAATAGAACTTTTTTCGATTTACAATAAAGGGAAACCTTAAACCCCGAACGGGTATGATCCGTGCCTTTAGTGCACGAAAAGGGGAATCTGACAACCCGAAGCAGCAGAATGGGTGAGGTATGTGTCTTTAAGGCATAAAAAAGGAATCTTAAAAACTGATACCGCAGGGCATAGTGCGCACCTGTAGTACATAAAAAGGGAAATCTTATAACATGACACCGCAGGGTATGGTGCGTGCCTTTAGTGCAGTTGTTCCCAATCGGTGAGCCACGGCATGCCCCGAGATATTTTGCTAAAAATAGAAAAAAAAGGGTCAAATGATTTACACTGAAGAAAAAAAAAATTTCCAAGGGCGGGAAAAATTTCATCCTTCTAAAAAAAAGGTAAAATGATTTAGACGCAAGTAAAAAAAAAATATATATATTTGCGGATGGCTGGAAAAATTTCTTCTTCCATTGGCTCGCAAGGGAAAAAAAAATTCCGTGGAGAGAAAAAAAATAATTTTCTGGAGGGCGGCAAAAATTTCGTTTTGTTAGGGGGGTGGAGTAAGGCTGCCTCTAGTGTGTAATGTTATTACTTCAAAAGGTTGGGAAACATTGCTTTAGTGCATAAAAAGGGGAATCTTAGAATCTGCTACAGCAGGATATGGTGCGTGCCTTTAGTGCATTAAAAGGGGAATCTTAGAACCTGATACCGCAGGGTATGGGGCGTGCCTTTAGTGCACAAAACTCAATTGACAGGTAACCAAGTAATTTTTTTTTACAAGTTTTTATGCCATCTATGCAAAAGCTTTTTCTCTCTATTAAAATAAAAAAAAGAAGTTTCTTAAAAAAAAAAAAAACGATATTATAAATGATTTTTTGACATATTTATTAAAGCATTTAAACAACTTTAAAATTAAATTAACAACATAACAAAAAAAAAATAAAATAAAGTTCATTCTCTCTTGATATTGGGAAAGTTTTTTGTTTCATGTCGTACGTCTTTTTTTTTTTTTGTTTTTCTTACGTCCTCGTCTCGTTTCTAAATCAAATTACACTCTATCATTGATTTTCCCTTTAAAGAGTTGTATCCAAAATAGCTCTCTGTATATTTGAAAGAAAAAAAAAAAAGAAAGAAAAATGGATAATTTATCGACATTTTAATAAAAAAAAAAAATATTTCATAATTTTTCAAAATGACGGGTAAATTAATGAATGAGTTTGTCATAAAGAAGATGGAGTAATTAAATTAAATTAAATCTCCCCCACCGCCCACCTCTCCAGGCGTTATATTCTTTGAATATAAATTGAAATAAAAAAATTTTCATGTTAAAATAATGCAGCTAAAAAAAAAAAAAATTATTTAGTGATTTTAATTAAAAAGAGTTGGTAGTAGTCAAAATTCAATCAAACTAAATCTCCATCTATCCGAAAGATTTAACAGTGTTTAGCTTGCTTAACATTTCTTGATAAAAATAAAATAAATATAAAAAAAAAGATTCTATCTCCAATAATCAAGTATTGTTATATTTTATTAATTAATAATTTTATTCAATTGTTATTTTTAAATAGAAATTTGATAGTGTTTAATTAAAAAAATTATATTTATTAATAATTAATAATTTTAAATTCCTAATTAAATTAAAGAAATTGTAATAATACTTGATTGTTGAAAAAAAAAATAATAAATTTACATATTGTTGATAAAATTTAAATTTAAATTAAAGATAATTATTATTTTTTTTAATTAAAAATAAACGGGGAGGGGAAGTCAAATATGGGGAAATTAAAAAATAATCATCAAATAAAGTGAAAAAAAAAAATAAAGTTTCCAATCATTTAAATAATTTCACTTTTATCATAGTGTGAAAGAGAGGATATTTAATTGAATTACGTTTCACTAACCATCATCGTCATCATCTCTTTCTATCATATATTAAAAAAAAAAAAAGAGAGAGTGGGAAAAAAAAGAGGATGTGTGAAGAGGAAAGAGTGAAACATAAAATACGACCCAACGCACATCGACAGGAGTAATTTATGGAAATTACATCACGGCTGTTGCCGAAAGATATATGTATGGTATATAGGTAATAGTAACAAAGAAAGAGATCTGGCTCAAAAAAAAAAAAAAAAAAAAAACTACAACGGATTTGTTACAAAATAAAATTGCGCTAGATCTTATCTTTGGCAAAATTTGGGTTCTAGTAAAAATAAAATTTAATAGAAAAGATTTTTAATTATTAATTATTAAAATTATAAATATAAAAAAAATGATTCTAAATTCAATAATTAGGTATTGTTATATTTTATTCATTATTATTAATTGGACCCTGTTATGCAATGGTGTGTCAAAGACCAAAAAATTCAAAAATGAGTTAAGCACGGAATATTGTTTCAAATGCTTTAATTAATAGTAGTTTTTATGAAATATGTCGTAAAAAAATTTATATTTAATGTTACTTGCACAATTGACAAGAAAAATTATATATAATCCAATGTAAACAAAAAACTTTATTGATTTTCTCAAAACTCGATGTTTGGTCTTTGACACACCATTGCATAACAGGGTCCAATTAATAATTTTATCTAATTGTTATTTTTAAATAGAAATTTAATAGATTGTTTAATTAAAAAAATATATATTGTATATCTTTGGAAAAATTCGGGAACTATACTGATGTACTTTTTTAGATTTTTCCACTTTTATACAAAAAATAAATAAATAAATAAAACGACCGAGCTTCTTCAGAATAGTTATTGTTAAGATTTTCAGGAAATAATTACAACTATATATTAATACAATTTTCGATGTAGCCTAAAGCTGGAGGTTTTTTTATTTATTTTTTTTATTATTTAATTTGACCTTCTGTATACAAATTAGTACATCTCAGTCAGTATATCTATAACGATGAAGTTTATTTTATTTCAATTGATTAAGAAAAACCACCAGCATCCAATTGTATTTAGTTGCAATATTACTTCTCCTGATGAAGGTCACGATTAACGACCGAAATGTCGAAATTAAAACAATAATTTGCTTTATTTTTTACTGGCTGCTGAGTTTTTCATTTACATCCTTTAATTTATAAAAAAAAATGAACATATCAACTATATATGAGATTTAATTTCATTTATGGGGATTTAAATCTCAAGGAATTTTTTTTTTTGTGTAACATTTCAACAAAAAAAAAAAGCTGCTTGCCATTTACTTTACTTTCACTTTGGGATTGTAATAATCCTTATTTCTTGGCCTAAATGGAAGAGCACTTAGATGGAATCTAAAAGGCTTTTTCGTGGAGATTTCTGACCACTGTTAGGTCAGAAGGTAATCTATGGACGTATTTTTTAAATTCTTAAATTCTTCAACAATTTATATTTTTAATTTAGAATAAGACAAAAAATTTTAGCTTCAGGGAGTGGACGAAAATTGTTTTGCATCTGGTTTTTTATTTATTTATTTATTTTTTATTCCTTAGTATAGGATTTAAGAAAAAATATGGCCATATTTGGTTTGCTTTTGAATATAAACAAAAGATTAAAAATTGGATAATTCTCAATTTTTAAGAATTTCAAGATAAAAGATGAAAAAATGATGAACAATTTCAAATAGATCAGGGAAGAATATTAAGAATAGTTTTAATTAAAGTTGAATAAAAAAATTAAAAGAAAATTGCAAATAAAACAGGTGATTGAAATGTCGTTGTTTTCTTATTATAAAGTGATAGAAGGAAAGAAATAAATAAACCAGGAATACGAACCGATTTGATAACATATTTGAAGAGTATATTTATTTTGGGATCTCTGGTTTACTTATAGAAATATATAGATAGGTATTTACAAAATACATAAAATAATATTTTAATACAACAAATACAATGATAATTGATGCGGAGTCTATTTATTTTTTAATAAGCCCGCCGAAAGCGGATGTCATGGCTAGTAGAGGTCTCAGAACCCACTTTGAAATTGTCCTATTCAAGATAATATTTTTCTTATTAAAAGTTTGTTACCAACACATGTAACAAACATTTCAATGCCACTTTTTTTTTTTTTTAAACAACGTGACAGACAAATACACAAACACAGAGAGAGTGAGGGTTTATTTATGTATGTGTTCTAAAAAAAAAAAAGTAATAACTTAACTTAAAAAAAAAACAACATGAACATGATTTATTTTGATGTTGTGTCAAGTGCCTTAAATTATTGTTTAAAAAAAAAAAAATCTAATAATTTTCTAATAAAAAACTAATTTTTGAAATTAATTTCAATTTTTTTATTATTATAAAAAAAGGGTATAAATCAAAAAAAATAAAATAAACGTTCCATTGCCTTAATTAGTTTTGTTGTTGTTTGAGGTCGTTCAAATATTACGTAAGCAGCTTAACGGCGTTTATTGATAATTTAGCGAAGAGGGGGAAGAGCGTTTAGGGTAATTATGCCATCATTTTCAAAGATAACGCAAAAATATTACCTAAAAAAAAAAAAAAAATTCGAACCATTTTTTTTAAACAAACGTTTTTTTTTTTTTTTTTTTACAAAAAGGTGTATTACTAAATTAGTCAAAAATTTGGCCTTTTCTTTTTTATTGTATATATTTCTATTTGTTTGGACCTATCCACCGAGGACTTGTGCCAGTTTCTGCTGGAAAAAGTTTGGTTTCAAAATTTAATCAGTCATTGTGAAATACTTGTCTGGCCTATTGTGAATTATATATTTGTGTATTTATTTGGACCTCGCCACCGAGGACATGTGACAGGTCATAAATAGTTTATTTCCAAAACTAAATCAATTAATTTCCATTATGAAATACTTTTATGACTCATTTAAATAGGCTATTATAATTTTCAGTATTTGTTTGGACCTAGCCACCGAGGACCTATGTCAGAATATAAATATTTTCTTCTAAGAAAATTAAGTTCCAAAATCATATAGGACTCTGTTCAGCAGTTGATGAAAAAAAAATAAAAACAAAGCGACATTTTGATCGTAAATTGGGATCATTTTCAGACCTGTTCTTTAATAAATTAAAAAAAAAAAAAAAAAAATAGTACTAATTTTTTTTTTTTTCTTGAAGCTTATTCAACAAGAAAATCAATTATTATTATTTTTTTTTTATTAAATAACAATTCTGAAGATGATCCAATCTAGGATCGAAACATTCATTAAAAAAAAAAAAAATTGGTGAAAAAGATCTTGATATTTGTTAATTTTTTCTAAATACTTAAAAACTACCAGAGAAATTTGAACCTAATGCTCAGGGACCGTGGATGGCGACCACGAGCTACCCTAGCTGGGACTGACAGTACTTCTGTCAATCTCTCTTTTCAACAGACATCAGACCGTGCGACGGGCCGGCCTGTTGTATTCCTTCCCGGTCGCAAAAAATCCATGAACCGCCGATAATCAGGTGAAGAAAGAAGAGGAAAAGGAATTTGGACCTAGCCACCGAGGACTTGTGCGGATCATGATTTCATCCTTCTGTATAGATGTATAATGACAATACATAAAAAGAAATAGAATACAATTTAGTGCCACAGCCTAATGAACGAGGGAGGAGATGTGGTACAGTGAGTGACAATATTAAGTCCCACCCATGCGTTTTCTACTTGTGATTATTTCATTATTTTTATAAAAGAAAATTTCTAGGTTTGAAACATGAAAATTTCCATTAAAAAATATATAATATTTTTTTTTTTTTAAGTATGGGTGGGACTTAATTATTGTCCCTCACTGTACCTTTAGTGGCAGAGCCTAATGAACGAGGGAGGGAAGGTGGCACTTCTAAACAAGAAATAAATTAAATGTCCTTCCGATTGAGGCTTTAATTTTGCAAAGTAGTGGAGGAGGGTTTTATTTGATTTGCGAATTGGCGGGTCTCTCGTCTCCTGATTGGTTACTGACGGGCTACGCGTTCAGCATACTGAGTAAAGCACAAATAAATTCTTTTAATAATTTGAGTCTCTCCTTTTTTAAAGTGGAACTTTTATTTGATGGCCTCAAATTTTTTCGCTCTTCTATCAGCATGTCGCGTTACAAGCCGTGACGTCAAAGGCCGTGACGCTACAAGTCATTACGTCACAAGCCGTGACGACAAAAATAGGAAAGTTGAAATTTAATATATATGACGAATTATAAAATAATAATTGTGAGATTTAATTATTCAATTTTTAAATTGATAAAATATAATTTTTAAAATAATTTAAAATGATTCAAATCTTCAATTACTAAATAAATATTATTCTCAGTTTTTAACATGCATCTATTGATTTCCCATTTTCCAATTATTAAGTTAAGATTAAAAACGCCGATTTTAATACCCTTAATTGAATAATTTTCTGAAAATTAAACGCCTACGATCCGAAAAAAAAAGTTTCACTTGCATCGTGGTTTCATAAAACCACACAATGATTTTTTTTTTTTTTTTGTAATATCGAAAAAATCATTGATAAAATGATTTGTTATTTTTGTTAACCTGAGTTGAAAGAAAGAGGCAAAGAGCGCATTAAGTTCTGCAATGAGGCGATTTGCAGCAGCATAGAAAACATCGACCGACGGACGGGACGACCTCATGTGGCGCACAGGGCGGGGCTTCCCTTGAAATGTTTGTGTTCCTAAGAAGAAAAAAACATAAGTCTTAACACCCTTATATGGCAACTCCCCCCCACTTACACCACATTAAATAAAAATTCTTTTTAATAATCTAATATTCTATCTTTTTTTTTTCTAGTTCCAAAATTAGACACTAGATGACATGGGATTAAAAACAACGAAAAATGAATAAAGTATTAATCTCAGGAAGAAAAATATAATTCTCAGAGAGAAGATTTTAGCTTATCGTGTCAGAGGTCCCGGGTTCGCTTCCCGTACCAAGTGATAAAAATTTATTGGGCTACCAATCATTTGGAATAAATAGGGATGGTGTCTAAATGAGCTGAAAAAGACCATAGGGTAAATAAAAAATTATCTACCCATTGGCAAAAAAAAAATCCCATTAAAATCCGTTAAGTAGTTTAGAAGTTAATATTCAAAAGAGAAGAAAAAAATAAAATAAATAATTAAATCTCTCAATTATTATTCTATAATTAATCAAATTTATTCCTAACTGTTGAGTCGGCTATTTACTAATTAAAAAAAAAAAAAAAAAAATACATCCATATTTCATTTGATTTAATTATTTGAATACTAGCTAGCCAGCCCACTATTGGTGGACGTTCCACGTTATTTATTTATTGAAGTCATTATTCAAAAATCGAGCCCAATTAACATAATTTATACAAAACTGTAACAGTTGTCAACATCGGCTCCAGGTAGTTTCTGAGTAACCAAACAATAAGGCAAACCAAGTTGTTGTCTAATTGTTAAAAATTGAGATTGTTTCAACATCTTAAATCATTAATTAATTTTATTTTTTTTTCTTATTTTTTAGATATGCTATATGAATTATTTTAAAGTTAAAAAAAAAAAGAAAAACAATCTAAAATCAGTTTTGTAAAATTCTCTATCCATAGGAAAAACCCCCATTAAAATCCGTTATGTAGTTTAAAAGTTAATACTCTAAAGAGAATAAAAAAATTAATTATTATTCTCATTAATTTAATAGTAATTAATTAATTGAAAATAATTAACTTAATAAATTTAATATTTAATAATTGTGAGATTTAATTATTTAAAATTTTTTATTACCTTTTGAGTATTAACTTCTAAACTACTTAACTTATTAATTATTAAATTTATTAAGTTAATTATTTTCAATTAATTAATATTAAATTAATGAGATTAATAAATTAATTAATTTTTTATTCTCTTTAGAGTATTAACTTTTAAACTACATAACCGATTTTAATGGGGGTTTTTTCCTATGGATAGAGAATTTTACAAGGGTGATTTGAGATAAGGTTTTTTTTTTTAAATTTGAAATTATTCATTTAGAATGACTAGAAATAAATTCATTTATTTATTTAAATAATTAAATCTCACAATTATTATTCTATATTGATAATTAAAATGATTTTTTTTCAAGTGAATTAAATTCTTTAATTCGTCTTTAATTTTATTTAAAAAAAAAAGTCACATTTAAAGGTAAATAAAAAAAAAAATAAAACTTGGCAAAAAGCATTCAAGCGTATTTTTTTTTTTTGCCTTTGAAAGTCCAAAGAAGGTAAAAAAAATGCTCTTGTAGTATTTGAATACTCACTATACGTTTATTCGTGTATATATATCTCTAGCCAATACAATTCCGCCGTCCGTCCACTCATTCGCTATGTATGTATGTTTTGGCAGTTTCAAATAAACGATGCTGAATGGATCTTTTTTTTTTTTTTTTTTGCTCTTAGCCTCCCCTTTAAGCAATCGGATCTAAAACGATTATTTGTTGCTTATTGAAAAGAGAAAGAGAGAGAGGGGGAATAACAAACGAATTTTTTTTTGTATTCTTTGATTGGAAATAACACAAGTGGCATGATGAGAGGGGATTTTGTTAGCCCTTTTTACTGTAAATTTGATCGAGAGAATGAGACTTCAAAGTAAAATCCGGAATTAAATGCAACCTAAACCTTTTGGGATTTGTGTCATTGTTCAATTAAACAAAGTTAAATAAAAAAAAAAAAATACTGTGTAGAAAAATCAAGAAATTTACTTTGAAGAGACTGACTTTGTTTTTTTTGATTGGAAAAATCTCGTAAAATTTAAATCATTAATTTGTAACAAAGATTTTATTTTTAAATTTAGTTTAAAGTCTTTTTTTTTTGGCATTTATTCCAATTGATTGGTTACCAATTCAATGGAAATAAATTTTATCTGCGAATTCTTGCTCTAAATATTTGGATTTAACGACTTTTCGGTCGCCAATCACGACCTTCATCAGGGTGAATATTGTCAATTATACACGATCTTATGTATTTTAATTTCTTTTTAATTTGATATGTACAAAAATGATCATTGAATCAGAGACTCCGCAATTAAATGATAATTTTTGTATTAATTTTATAAATATCAAATTAAAAGGAAATGCTTTGCAATAGACATTAAAATACATAAGATCGTGTATAATTGACAATATTTGCCCTGATGAAGGTCGTGATTGGAGACCGAAACGTCGGCGAATAAAAATTAAAAATATTTTTTTATTTAATCTCCTGGCTGCAAAGTTCCTTCAGAACCCGTGTAATGAATAAATATTCCAACACCATATTTAGAAATAAATATAATTTTTTTAAATTCTACAACACCCTAACTTAAATGAGTTTTAATAAAAGTAAAAACTTCATCTAAAATCATCACCTTAAAATTTACTATATATTAAAAAAAAAAAAAAATACATTAAAATCCGTCAAGTAGTTTCGGAGATAATAATGCGTTATAAAGAAAAAGTTAAAATTAAATCTCGTAATTATTATTTATATAAATTAAATTTTATTTTTATTTTTTTTCATTTATTTAATTTTATAATAAAATATTTATAAATTAAATCTCACAATTATTATTTGATAATTAATCGTATATTTATTAAATTTTAATTTTTTTTTTTTTAAATGTTTAAAATCTCACAAAGAAAAGAAATTTTAAATTTAGATAATTTTTTTCGTACACAACGAAAGTAAAATGCCAAATTGTGTTCTAATGTCGATAATTCATAAACAAAATAATACTGAAATGCTTGGTGATTTTTTTTTTAATCGATTCTACTGCTAATGATCAAGCAAAAAAAAAAAAAAAATTGATTGATTTAATTTGTAAACAGATTTTTGTTTGTTAATTAAGTAAGGTAAAAAAAAAATAATAATTTTATTTGTTTTTATTGAAATCATTCAACTGTTAAATTTTAATTGGTAACTTTAACTTTTAGTCTTTTTTTTATTATTTTCACATAATTAGTGGTTTAATGAGGTTAGTGCACGACTGGTTTATTTTAACATTTCAATCAGTAAGTTCCGGCACTAATCAACAATGGATTCTCCTCAGTTAGTGTCAACCTTTCAATCAATAAGTTCCGGCACTAATCAACAGATGGCACTCTCCATACTATTCTCAGTTAGTACCAACCTTTCAATCAATAAGTTCCGGCACTAATCAACAGATGGCATCTCTCCATACTATTCTCAGTTAGTGCCAACCTTTAGATATCAAAATTTCAGGACATTGTGTTAGGTTTAATGGTGCTACTTCAATTGAAAATAAATTTTAGTAAAAGCTGCTAAATTCGGAGAATATGGTGGGTGCTGAAGCAATTCAAAGTATATTCGTGTAATTGTGAGAAAGGGACCATAGAAAACAACAGAATTTGCTAGTAACGATGGCAAAATGTATTTTGAATTGTTTCAGCACCCACCATATTCTCCGAACTTTTACTAAAATTTATTTCAATTGAATTGACAACCAAAGCAATCCTCTTCTTCTATCCTCGCCTTATTCCCGGTCGACGGACCTAACTTTCTCCCTCCAACCCTATCATGCGTTTTTGCGACCGGAAGATATAGTTCAGGCCGGCCCGTCGCACGGTCTGACGCCTGTCGAAAGGAAGAGGCAGACATACAAAGAACTGAAGGACTGCCTGTCCCAGCTGGGGCAGCTCGTAGTCGCCATCCACGTACCCACAAGCGAGACAACCAAATCAATATGAATGGCTAAATCAAAATCGTCATTTAGGGATTTACGAACCTGGATTCTCCATAAGTGTACAAAATTTCAAAATCTAAAGGGAAGTTGGTTACTGCTTAGCATACGGACAGACAGATGGAATATAGGAAACTTATCTCAAACTTATATTGGTGGATCATGGGTTAATCAAATTGGAAACAAATTTTTGACTGCTTTCGTCTGTCATTGGAGTAAATACCAACAGATATACCATGTTTGTTGATAATCCTTGGTTTCCGGAATTTGAACCCAGGATCTCCAACATATCCGAGACACAATGGAGATCCCAAGTTCGATTCATTCCAACAGCAAGATAAAATTATTTTTACTCCTACCCCGAATCCTTTTCCCCCTACCATTTTAATACAGGACCATCACTTTTCCTTTATTTTTTTCTTTTATTTTTTATTTATGAAAATCTTTATTTTGAATATTATACCAAAAACTATTTTAAAACAAACAACATAAATATAAAACAAATTCATTTTTTCACAAATTCATTTGTTTATATATCCCTTTTTAATGACCTTATATTTTTTTATTTTTTTCTGATATTTTCTATTTCTTCTGATTATTCAAACTATTCATTTTAAATTCAAATAACCTTTTAGATATTTTATCAAATATACAAAAATTGAATTTCATTTGAAACTTTTAATATATTCCAAGAATTTACTCCAAAGTTGATAGACTCATTTTAAATATACCACATCACTATTTTTACCCACACACACCACACACACACACACACACACACACACACATATCCAATGTTTTTTTCAAACATCATCATTTTTATTATTAAAAAAAATAAATTATCAACAAACATAGTAGGTATTTCTGAATATTTACACCAATAACTTACGAATGCAGTCAAAAATTTGTTTCGGATTGGATTAAAAACACGCACGAAAATATGCAATCATCTTTGCCTTAACGTTAATTTCACACAACTGCAACAAAGTAGTAATTCATTTTATAATTGGAACAATAGTTTAAGAGATAACATCCAAGAAGTTTCCTTTAGAAACTACCAAGTATCTTCATAAACTTAACTCTAATTAATAGAAATGTCTATTCTAACCCTAATTCTCTCTGTTTCTACTTTGAAAGATTTATAATATATAATTAGGAAACTTTTTAATAAGTTATCGTTATCAAATAACAGTCAAGTACAATCAATAATAAGTACAGTTGTCTGATGTACTGAAAAATATTGATAAATTGGGAGTGATCTCCTCAAGGGTGATTTTTTCTTGGGGCAAGGAGCTTTCTGGGGGGGGGGCACCCCCCTAGTTACACCCATGATAATAACACAAACGAGATATCAGTCCAATATAAAGAAAGTTAACCCATTTTATTCTAAATTAATTGAGAAGGCATGTGGGATAAGCTAAATAAAATTTCCGATATTTCCAAAAATCTAGTAAAGAAATTTTAGCACTAAGGGTCGAAGAAAAAAGTATGAAGTTCTAAAGGAAGTGTCACCCTTCTCAGTTATTTCCAAAACCTTCCGTTTTGATGGTCAGGGATCATGGTCGAACTTAATTTGAAATGGAGACAACAAACGTTAATAGCTGAAATGAAATAGAAAAGACCACGGACTAGACGCAAAGTCCACCAAATGCTGGTGAATCGACTAGTTCCAAAATATTCCGTCTGATTAAAATAATTAATTCATGTTCAATAAAATTCCATTTTTTTTTTTAATAGTACTTGTCATTTACCGATATCAAACTTTATATTCTTTGAAAGGCTTTTCATATTCTCTGACATGTTTCTTTTTCTTATCAATCTTTCTTTTTTTTTACTTTCTCTCTCTCTTTTTTATAATATCATAGAGTAGTAACTATCTAAAAATTGTTTGAACTCCATATGAAGGAAATTGAAAAAAAAAAAAAAATGAAGTTTGAAATATGAATATTATGTATGTACCAAGTTAACATGATTGGAAAGTGAACATCAAACATCATCACATAGAATATTTCTTGGAACAATTTTTTCTTGATATAAAATCAATTTTCTTTTATTTTTTTTCATTTGCATTTAATTTAGATTGTTCTAAGGCAAAAGAGTTTGTAAATGTGTTGTGGTATAAAAAGGAAATTCGGATGATACCTGAACGAGTACAGGAAGTAATATAAATACTGGTACATAGACTCAAATCGATTAATAATAAGATGATCGACTTTTTAATGTTAATTTCACTATCGATGCTAATAGTGTCTCCATCTTAGAAATTCCAAAAAAAAAAAGCTCTAGTAATACCAGAACTAATTGAGAAATGGAAAAAGATTAACAGAGAAAAAGACAAACGATCTTCCTTCATTGTTTTTTCTATCTTGGATAAGTTCAACGAAATTCAGAGATATCTGACCACAAAATTTTAATTTGTAAAGGTTAAACTTGGCAGTCAAATATCCCTGTTTTTCTGGGAATCAAGTTATCTGATAAAAGCCGAAGAAATATGGGTATTGAAGAAGATCTAAGTATATTTCTGGACTATCCGCTTTAGAGAAAAGAGAAAACCTTGACAGATGACAGACATTTCTGATTAAGGCAATGTAAATATTAATATCCTATCCTCTTAGAGAGTTTAGGTAAATTTGTAGTGAGCATATTGAAAGTACACTGACCAATCTAATGGCAGAAGAAAATATCAGCTTCATATTTATGGACTACCCGCTCTCTGAAGCTCCTAAACCTTCGCAAATACATTTCTGACCAAGGCAACATAAATAGTCATTAAAGGACAGTAGGAGGAGGTTTATATTAATTCATAGCAAGCATATTGAAAGTCTACTGTTTAACTTAATAGTAGAAGATCTCAGCTTCATATTTCTGGACTGCCCGTTCTTTGGGGATCTCAGAATAGAAAGGCAGATACTTTTCTGATCAAGGCAACATAAATATTAATATCCTAATCATAGGTGAATTTATAGTGAGCATATTGAAAGTCCACTGTAGAATCTAGCAAAAGATCTTAGTCACACATTTCTGGACTAACCGCTCTATGAAGCTTTCAAAAGAAAAAACCTTGTCAGATACATTTCTGACGAAGCTAATATAAATATTAATATCCTAATAATTTGGAGAACTTTGATAAATTTGTAGTCCACTGGTCAATCTAATGGTAGAAGATCTCAGCTTCATATTTCTGGACTACTCGTTCTATGAAGCTCTCAGAATAGAAATCCTTGGCTGATTAAGGGAACAAATATTAATATCCTAATAATTGGAGGGCTTAGGAAAATTTGTACTGAAATTCCACTGTGCAACCTAATGGCAGAAGAACTCAGCAACATATTTCTGGAATGGCCAATCCCAGAAGAGAAAACTTTGGCTGATCAAGGCAACAAATATTAATATCCTAATCATTGGAGGGGGCTTAGGAAAATTTGTAGTGAGCTGAAATTCCACTGTGCAGAAGAACTCAGCAACATATTTCTGGAATGGCCAATCAGAGAAGAGAAAACTTAGGCTGATCAAGGCAACAAATATTAATATCTTAGTCATTAAAGAGATAGGACAATTATAGGGCTCTCAATTTATTTGATCTCTATTTTAGGATGATTTACTCTGTTTGTTAATCATTTTTGCAATGCTGTTGTCGTTTTGGTTGCTAAATAGTTAGAAGTTTGTAATTTAAATCATTCTCCTTTGTAAAAAAAAAACAATGATTTGGAACAAATCTCCAAAGTGTTTTGATTGTTCTCTAAGTACTTCACCTTTAGTTTCAAAGTTAATGTCAGGGTATTATTTATTTTTAAATGCATTTTGATTCATTCACTCATTAATAAAAGAATATTTTAAAATGAAAAATGAAGTTCAATTTAATATTTATAACTTATTAAACCGGTGACATCTCTATACCGGTATATATATATATATCATTTGCTGCTGTTGCGATATTAACTGACGCGTTTCAATTAACTATAAGTAATTCTAATTAACTTGGTAATTAAATCACAGTGTGACAAGTAGAGAGTGAGAGAGATAGTTAATAGAGTAACTCGGGACTGACTATAAACAAATGCCTTCCGGGATGATGACCGGAGATGACATGTCCTTAAAATGAATGATGATAGAGGATGAAGAAAAAATAGATTTTTTCTTTAAATTTATTAAGTAAACATATTTTTTTTTATCAGTCAGTAGCCGTAAGAGACTATTATATACAAAATCTTATTTGTTCTTAATTTCTCTTTGTTTTTTTTTTTTTTGTTTATTGATAATTTTGTTAAATTTAGTATGCAAATATGTTGGTAAATATGCAATTTTTAGAGCTTGGCGAATATGATCTATTTAGTTTTAAAATATCTCTTCGATTTTTCTGATGTGTAGGTTAGGTTAGGTTCGAAGTGGCAGTTCCCAAAGAGGGAACACACTTAGGCCAATTAGGCCCTTTGTGATACCACGGTGGGGCTATCCCCCTACCTACCCTAAGAGGAAACTTCGGCAGGATGTTTTTGAATTATTTGCGGCAAGCTGGATCCGAACCCGAGCCGTGTTGAGACTTCGGACTCTGTATTCCTCAGCTTAGCCATTGCCTCCTCTTCTGATGTACAACTTTCTTCTTGGTACAATGATTCTGTTCGTCGTTCTCCAATCACGACAAACGCGAATGACAAAAATGAAGAAAGATATCAAGTGGTAAAATTAGAAATTTCCATAAACAGTGAGATATCCAAAGAATAAATGGGGAATCCCAAAAAAAATGTGGAGCAGAAAGTTATTATTTTGGGTGCACATTGTTCGTAGTTCTCTTCAGAAGACTGTCTAATCTGACTCAAGAATATTTTGATATTAAAACACGATTTCGATGCAATTGAGTTTCAGATGTTTAGAAAAGCAGTCCTGAGTTGTTTAATTATTTGAAAATAAAATCTGTCCTCTAGCTAAAATTATCATACTCTCTTAACAACATCAGGGAAAGGACGTCTAACTCTATATTTATTCCTAAATACCAGGTTCTTTGTTCTTTCGAATCTGCCATTTACAAAAATCACCAAAACATTTAAACACTACGTTATACAACCGCACGAAACTCAAATCAGTCTCTCACCGTCACACCTGTTAAAATACTGATTCAAAAAGAGTATTGTTAGCCACATCTAGCGGCAGCAGGTTATGCTATCAATGGTTGGTACACGAAATTAAAATTCTCCGAACTTTTGGGTATTTGATTGACATATTCGTGCAAACCCTAAATCTCTTCAGTAGCCGAGAAGGATAATTAAAAAAAACATCATCAGATCATTTGGAAAAGTTACAGTTAACAAACAAAATGGTGGCTTATCGGATAAGCTGGTAAATCGAGATAAAATTAAACTCTAATTCGAACCGGAGAAGAAGGGATATAATCCCCTCCAGTTATAGGCATCTGAGTGATGTGCAGTGAGATTGATCCTCTCCTTGTACCAGAAGAGTGATACGTTGAACACAGTGGTCGCAGTAAAGAAAGCAAGCCGCACAACATACCAATCAATAAATAAAAGATTTAATATTCTTAAAAGATACCATTTTGTAGTTTCTAATTCTAATAACCAAAACGAAATTGCCTACTTCATTTTTATTGAAGCCCCTCTCTTATTCAAATAAGGAAATATTCCCGTAAAGTAGATTCTATGAATTTGTTTCCATTATCCTCTCTTTCGAAAAGTAAATCAGAGAGAGAGAGAGTGAAATTGGGAAAAGCTTTTGAATAAATGAACTAAAAGACAGAGTGTGGGGAGGGTACTTAATATAAATACATAAGAGATGAACGAGGAATGATTTGATTAGTTCCCCCCCCCCCCCCCCACCTCTCAAAAATCCTCTTATAAAATTTATATTCGAAGAAACGAACGAATGTTTGCAAATGTTCCGCTATCATTCTTGTTTTCTCTTCTTCCTTTTTTTGAAATGGGATAGATGGATGCATTAACGAGAAAGAGGGTCTCAAGGGTCACTTACTTAACTTGCTTCAATTAATAAATAAAAAAAAATTATTTTAGAATCAAATCGCTGCGTAGTTTTATTAAATTAACTTGAAATTTTATATTAAAACTTCTAAGAAGGTGTTGACTTCAAATTGTGAAGAGTTAAATAATCACTGAAGTTTTTTTAGAACACCAGAAGAATTTATAGAATTTAAGTTGGTAATTTGAGAATATTGATACCGGCTGAAGCATTCCGATCTTGTTCCTCGGAGTCACCCATCCGGAGATTCATCAATGTTTGACCTAGCTTAACAAGGGAGAATTTGTGTGTTGTCTGTCTGTTTTACACCATTTATATTTTAATTACAATATTCTACTGTTTTTTTCAATCATCTATTATATTATTTAGTGTTATATTGCTTCCAATGCCAACAAAGTCATCAACTCTGTGAAACATCTAATAAATACGTTCTGCTGCCTCTTTGGGTATTACACTATGTCTTTTAGGTTCAAGTTCTCATACTTTCACTCATTAATTAACCTACATCTTAGAGGGATCTTATCCCAGACAGCTTGGAATATTGCTGCAATATTTCAATTCAAATAGCAACATTGCAACAATATTCCTGCAATGCTGCAAAAAGGCGGGCATAGGAATATTGCAGCAATGTTGCTGCTCTTCCTATGTTCGCTTAGCTTGGAATATTGCTGCTACAATATTGCAGCAATGCAAGATTTGCAATATATGTATGATTATCAATGTTTCTGCAATATTCAAAGCTGTCAAGGATAGTATACCGATTCCTTTTCTGTTCATCAATGCTAACAATGACACCATTGAGTAGATATAAATCTAAAAAATGGGTTCTTATGGCTCTTTCTATACCTTTCAGAGTCAAGCTTTCATATTCTCACTCATTAATCTAAATCTTAGAAGTATCTTATAGTATATTGATTCCTTTTCTATTCACCAATGCTAATAATGACACCATCGAGTATCTGATTGATATAAATCTAACAAATGCATTCTGTCGGGTCTTTATGTTCTCCCCAGCCTCTTAGGTTCAAGTTCTCATACTTCCATTCCTCAATCAACCTAAATTTTGACGAGATTTGATGGTTTTAATACTAAATTTTTGTTTACCATCAACTAAATAGATTAAATCGCCGAAACGTTTTGTAAAGGTTTATTTAATCTCCCTCCTGTTGCTTTCCTCTTTAATCCTTTATTCGAGATTTTATAGTATATCGATTCTCTTTCTGTTCATCAGTTCTAACAATGTTACCATCTCGGGTATTGGGTAACTTATTGATAAAATTCTAACAAATAGTTCTGATGATACTTTATGTACTATACCCTGCCTTTTCAGGTCAAATTCTCATACACTTACCTTCCCATCAATCAACCTAAATTTTGACGAGATCTTATAGTTTTTCGATTCCCTTTCTGATTCATCAGTGTCTAACAACGTTACCATCTCGGGTATCTGAGTATTTTAGTAATATAAATCTAACCAACCCCCATCATAATAAATAATCTAAAACCATTAGGAAAAAAAAAACATTTAAAATAAAAAGGCTGAATGATTTTGTTTCCATTTCTGTTGAATATCTTTTGTATAAATTATACTAAAGAGACAAATTTCGATGCTTTTATAGAGCTATATATTATATAAAAGGAGAAATGGAAGGGGGAGTTATATATTAGCAAGCAAACTGACAGGAACGTTTCAAAACCATCTCTCTCTCTCTCTCTCTCTCCCCCACGGAATGTTTCGAATTAACATCGCATCCGAGTGGCTGCATGTCATTATTTAGAAGAGGATTACTTAAGATAAGGACTTATCCTCCCACGCACATTTTGCGATTCTTTAATGCTTTTCAACAACAACAACAACAACTGAGAATCAAACTTCTCATCCATATTTCCATAAATTAGGGATTATTATCTTCTATTTATAATAATTTAAGATAAGTCTGCTCTTTTATTTTATTTGGCTCTTTTTTTCTTTTATATTTTTTATTTTATTTATTTCAAACATAATTGATCAAAACCCAACTAGCATCAAGATCTAACATCTTTCTCTTATCATCCGTCAAAATCAATAGAGTGGAAATTAAGTTTTCCGATCATCATGTGGAACTTCTGAAGATTGTTATCAATGGTAGACTGAACTTGACCCATAATATCGCATGGTATCTTGTTCTTTAAGTTGGTTAACTACTATATAGGTACTATCATGGTCAATGCTCTGCCGAATTGAAATCAATTATCCCACCCAATGCAACATATACACGGAACACAAGGGAGGCATCGTCCCAACATCCCTATGCTGTTCAGATCACGACTATGACCTCCCATGATTGGAACAAGCTCCCTGCGTCTATCTTCCCCAAAACCTACAATCCTTAGTCTAATCTCAACAGGCATCTTCTCAGTTCCCGCAGTTATGATTCTCCTTGTTTTTATTTTCTTCCTGTCTGCATGTGACCACTGGTCATTATAGGTCTTCGGACCTTATGCACCCATTCCAAAAAAAGTGGGTGCACCGATAACCTCACACCTCAAGGGTCTGAACAGGCATATTAATCTCAAGTTTTAACACAACTTAGGCTTACCACAAAGTATTATTTAACATTACCCAAAAATCTTTCTGGGGTATCATAGAAACTACCACAAAGGAATCCATTTTTACTTTCTCTTTTTTTTATAATTTATAGAAAAATTGGCTATCATTAGAATAAGTGGATTAAAACACCCCAAGTAGTCCTCACCAGACGTACCGGTCAATAACGCCCCTATATGGAAGATGACAACAAAGTAGTCCTCACCAGACGTACCGGATCAGATGAGCAGCAGGTCAGCCAAAGGACACAAATAAAGGTTGCGAAAAAAACCACTTTAAAGGGGGAAAAAAGCAGGAGCCGATCATACGCACTTGCTCACACACCAAAGTTGAACTCGGAAGTCAACCACAATGAAATCAATTCGAGGAGAGTCTAAGTGCCTTAACTAAGAACTTATGATTCTTGTGACAGGTGGCTGAGGAATTCCTAATAAAAATCAAATGTTTAAATTCATAATTGAATTAGTTTATTTATGAGATATTAATTTCCCCAAACCTTTTTTCTTTTGTTGTTTAAAAAATCTACTCGAATAAACCCCCCCCAAAAAAAAGCTCTAAAGGTAAAAATTAAAAGATTAATTGAACTCTTCTGGTTTACGCCCTTTAATAATATATCCGGTGTTTTTTTTGTTGTTTGTATGTATATATATATATATATATGGTAAATCTAAAAAAAAAAGTTGAAGTATTGAACAAAAATCCGATGAAATTTATTTTAGTTGAGGTGGAACGGCATGTGGATCGATCAATCATGGTAAGCTTGACATGGCGCTGGTTGGTGTTTGTGTAGGTATATATGAATGAAAGTGAGTGTTTGTGTGTGTGGGATTTCAAGAGGACCCCGTCGACGTGGGGGAGGGTGAGAGATCGGTCTGATTGGTTCCCAACTCAAATAGACCCTCCTCGGTCTCTCTTCTCTCTCTCTCTTCTACATTTGGAACAAACAAAGCCATTTCCTAAGCCAAACTGATAAATTTAGAAATATTAAAGTTTAGAGGTGGAGGTTACATATTCATTAGGATGATTAAACAAAAGGAATATGAATAATTTTTGGAATCATGAAAATAATGGATTATTGTTTACTTTATTTTGTAATTATAAAACAATTAATATTCTAGAAATAATTCAAATGATGTTGTGACTTGAACGAATCATTTTAGAATTTATTAAAATCTCAATCAATTGTACAATATCAATCATATACACATTGAAAATCTTATTTATAGTTTCATATTTAAATTTTTTAAATTGGGTCAAATTTAGGTGTAAATGAGTCCAAATAATGAACAAGCTCCACGAATGTCGAATCATTTTACGAACATTGAGAAAATCTTAATTTATAGTTCTATATTTAAGTGAATTTTTTGAAATTGGATCAAATTTTGGTGTAAATCAGTCCAATTAATGGAGAAGCTGTACGAATATCGAATCATTGTACGAACATTGAGAAAATTTTAATTTATGGTTGCATATTTAAGTGGATTTATTGAAATATGATCAAATTTTAGTGTAATTAATAGAGAAGCTGAACGAATGTCGAATCATTCTACGAACATTAACTAAATTTTAATTTATGGTTGCATATTTAAGTGGATTTATTGAAATATGATCAAATTTTTGTCTTATTTTTACTCTTTTCGACTATTTATCTTATTTAAGCATTTTTTAATTTATTAAATAGATTTGAAATACCTTAAATTTCCTATGACCACCGGGAGACGTTCCACACGCTGATTGCTCGGGTCACTAATCCGAGCTTTCACGATTGTGACGACTGTTGCTCTCCAGTTCCCCCGACATTTTGGTGTTAATCTGTTCAATTGATGGGGAATTTGTACGATTATCGAATCATTGTACGAATTTCGAAGAATTCTTATTTTATAGTTCCAAATTGAAGAGAATTTATCAAATTTTTTTTTGTAAATTATTAGGGAAACTGTACGAATATTAAATCATTGTACGAACTTTGAGTAAATCTTAATTTATAATCCCTTATTTCGACGATGTGTTCTATAGTGATCACATCAGTTTTTTTTTCTCATAAATATAATATATAGATTAATAAATAAATCTCAAATATTCAATTCCGTTTGACTTGTTTTTAATTAAATTTATCATTTTATTTTTATTTATTAATAAATAAACCGAAATACGGAACAATAAATAAATAAATACATTTAACAAACTCATTCATATATAAAATAAAATGAATATTTTGAATTTCCAAAATATAGCCACTTTATTTGTTATTACAGAGGCAGGCATATATACACACACACACACACACACACACACACGCACAACACACAGTTGAAAGATCACGTGATATTAGTTTAGTTTAATGATTTCCAAATTATAATCCACACACATACAAAGAAATACAAACTGATGATGCAATTCTATGTCAAAATAGAATAATAATATTTTCCAAAGGTCATCATCTATCATTATCAACTACTGGAACTGCAATTAATTGTTATTTTTTTATGATAATGAATAGATTAGTAGAGCTTTTTTTGGGAATTCTGTTTTTGTTAGTATATAAATAGAAAATAGATTGGATGGGATTATTTATACAATAATGGATTAATACATTCCTTTCAAAAGGATAAGCTGTGGATTACGAATTTAGAATTTCAAACAAAACTAGAGTTCAAATCCAGCTTGCAATAAAAAAGCCACTTTAATTTATCGCACTTTCCTATCACTTCTTCATTTCATTGCAATAATCTCATTCATTTTATAAACAAAACAATTCAGTGTGTAGAAAATGGCTACAAAAATTGCCAGAATTATATTTTCAAATTTGAGTTAATAGAGTATATGGATTAATAAATTTCTTTGCTATCAAGTTCTCTCTATTCGATTTAGAAAAAATCGCAGCTAAAATTATTAACATGGTTATACCTTGATTTTAAACAAATGACTGTGAAAAAACATTGCCAAATTAAGTTGAAGACTATTCAGGTTCAAATCCACTTCATGGCAAAAATTTGATCAAATGCATCAATGATGTGTCTGAGGAAAGAGACCGGTACAGAAGGGATGAAGAGGATCGCAATCCTTTTGGATTTAAAACTGAAGATCCAATCAGATCTGGGATTTTCAGATTTTTTTTTTTTTTGAAGGATCTGGATCCTGATTCAAATCGAAAGGGGGTGGATCTAGGATCGAATCGATAATCCTTTACGAAGGATTAGATTTTGTGATCCTTTTCCAAGAATTCCTTTAAAACTTTTTAATAAATACATCCATCCTTTTGATTGTTTAAAAAAATAATGCTTATTTTATATATCTTTCATGCAAACCCCTATTCGGCAGAACAACTAGATTTGAATTCGAAAACCTGATCGGATTTTCGGATGCAGATCTGGATTTGCCGATCGGATCACTCATTCATTGGGTCATAGTAAGAAAGTTACTCTCCAGTGTAATCACAAGGATTTCGGTTAGGAAAAGATGTTAACAATCTTCATTCCATCAGAAATAAATCATGAAGGGGAATAGAAATTATAAATAAGATTCTTTTCTCAAAAATCTTCACCACAACTTTTATTTTGTTTTAATTATCGTTAAACAAAATAATTTTAAGAAGGTTCAAATCAGACAGCTTCGTTGGCCATTTCCGAAGAAAATACCACCCTGGTATTAATCCTTGTCTTTGAGAGTACTGTTCAAAGAACATCTGAATTGGTATTGAGTAAGGTTAGGTTAGGTTGAAGTGGCCGTTCCTAGAGAAGGAACACACTCTTAGGCCAATTAGGCCCATTGTGATACCATGGTGGGTCTATTCCCTTTTCCTACCCTATGAGGAGACTTCGTCAGGATGTTTGAATTTTGCGGCAAGCTGGATTCCGGAACCCGAGCCGTGTTGAGACCTCGGACTCCGTAGGAGGATCCCTCAGCTTAGCCATTGCCTAAAAAATTATTCGTTCTTTGCCTAAGGTTTTGTGATTATTTAAAGCGAATTTTTATTCATTGGTGGGGTTTTAAGTCACTTGGATTTAATGTGATGATGATTACTCTCCGTCTATAAAACTTAAATATGAATAAATTTAAGATGAGAATGAAAGCTTCAATCTCTGTTTCATAAATAATAAAAAATCATGTTGTTGACGTTAAAGTGAATACTTTTCCTCAATTACAATCTCAAATAGAATTAATACTCATGATTAATTCAATCAAGCAACAACACTTGCTTGCAAGGTGATGATGATATTTAGTCAAATGTTGTTTACGACACTATTATCAATTCCTCCCCATTTAAGGATTAGCATGAGATAGTAATTAGTCATTGAGTGACTGAACCTCAACTCTACCCTATACTATAACACCCTTTCTAAGCTAATATATAATGCATTTTGCGTTCAAAACCATGCCTTAAATCAAAGGTAATGAAATAAACTAATATAAAGCGAATTAATAAACAAATTCCATTAATTGCGAACCGATAACATATCTAATCAGTCCTTTTAAATTTTCAATAATTGAAAAATGCACTTCAATTATTACAATCCAGAAATATAAAATTATTAGAAGTTATCTTCACCTCACAAAAATTCAAAAAGAAGCATAAATGGAACACAAATTGGATTGATTCCCTTAACATTCACAATGTGAACAATCACTTGCAGTACTCAAGTCGTGGATTAAAGCATTTTCCCATTAATGCCTTTACAAGAGATTAAAGACAATCGCAGCCTCTTTATTCCAATTTAACAAGCCCATGTTGTCTTTGTTCAGCAATAGCCATCCCTGAAACACTCTGCCCATAACTGACTTCTCAATTTATGTTGGTGTTAATTTTGCTTCCGATACCATCCCCAATCTCCAATCTCTGTCTCCTGTAATGCCCGCCTAATATATATAAAAAAAAAAATTAATCATTATATGCTGTATTAATATAAAGACAAATAAATGAGTCACCGCACAAGTGCGAGCAAAGTAAGGGATCCGATATCTGTTGACGATAGGTCTAGACGGAAAGAAAATAACAACTCAGACTGCTATCTCGCAACTTAAGACAACACCTGCAAGTATGCAGACTCCAATATCATTCATGGGAAATAAGTAATAACATATCGTTGACGATATGTCTGGATCATAAATGAATAACAAACTCAGATTGCTGCAAACCCAGCATGAGAAAGAAATAGATGATATCTTTCCCAGGGAGGAGAGATAGGCAAAATAGACAGTAATATAATAAGGATCGCTGAGTTTGCTAGCACGTGTGAGAAAATAATATAGGATGACGCGCTTTCAGGCTATAAAAGCTTAGGTCGCCTCATCCCCTGCAGTTAGTCCCAAGTTTGACTCAGTATGTGTAAGTTGTACCATTTTCAACTCTGTACACATCTTAATAAATCACTTGTTCAAAATACAACATTGTTTTTCTTTGGAAACAAGAAAAGGTCCCTAGCAACCTACGGAACGCTAGGTGGTGGCAGCCGGTATCATCCGTAGTGCACCCAACACTCCCCTGACTGAAAAAAACCTCATTAAACAAATTTTGGCAGAATCTATCATACGCCCCAACTCTATAACAACTCTCTTGAATTTTAAAAGCTACATTATATAACATACAAAAACTGATTTCCACTTTGTGTAAAAATATTGGATATCTTCTTTCACAAGTAACTATAACAATATCTAGGTGGTATTCAATATCCTTTCTAACTTAACAGGAGTAGGGCTCAGAATTACAACAGTTGGAACACTAATCCTTTGACCTAACCCCTAATTTGAAAAGTCCCTTAAGGTGATATGTGAGGAGACATCTTAATTCATGGTTCTTCCTATCCATCCTCAGAGTTTGACCTCATTTAGGAAAAAAAACAGCTTACAGGTATTGTTACTGTAGTTCTTTCAAAAAATTAAGAACAGACAAACACCAGTACCAGCAAATTAGATTTATTCGTGAAGATGCTCTGCAATTTCAAAAGAATGATCAAATAAAGTACCTGTAAACCAATCATCTCTCTTTTATTTTAATTGGACAAGAGAAAAACCCCCCCCCCCCCCAAAATTTCCCCCTAGTACTAGCAATAAAGATCTTTCAAAAGAATGATCTTTGCAGTAAGTCAAAATCTAACCTAAATATGTTCCATCAAGCACAGAAACACTTTGTCTGTCTGTTTTTTTTTATTTAAGACAATACGAATTTTTAACGAGACTCGTGAGCTAATGAATCTTAACTTGCAACACAACTTGGATGCCATGAAAATTTTCCAAACATTCAAGCTCTTCTCTGTTTCTCTGTTATTGGAGATAACCACAATTTGAGAGATTAAGAAAAAAAAATACATAAAATCCTTTTAAAAGATTAATTCAAAGAATTCTTTTAAAAATGTTAACAGGCTTAAAAATCAAAACTTTTATAATTGAAAAATCCTTTTTTTTTAAAGAGTTTTTATTAGTTTAAAATGAAAGATGAAATTGAAAGTAAACTTTTTTTTTTGTTGTTAAACATTTGAGTTTGTTATTTGCGTTTAAAAACACACTTTAGAAAACAAAAAAAAAAAGGATGGTATGGATTGGTTTTTGATTATTTTTGGAATACTTTGTAATGTTATCCATCACAATACAGGTTTTTCTAGATTTAAAAACAAACATAGCCTTAATCAAATATTTTTGTGTCGTAACAGTCTCAAACTTATCAGTACCATTGAGTGATATTCCCAATATTTTCGCCTATTGCACATTAATCCTGGCAATTCGAATAGCCCTAAGTTTGTTGTTGTGGTTTATAATTGTAAACAAAAGTAATCAATCGTTAAGACTCATATCTACTTGTTGCATTTGTTGTATCATGTTAGCACACTCCAAAACGGGAATGATTAGCGGTTTTTGGAAGTCAAACATTTGGATACGGGTATGGGAAAGTTGGGACGTATTTTGATAAGTAATAGCATCAATTCTTTTTTTTACTTTCCTAAGTTAAACTCCCCGGTTCCAAAAATCTAAGGATCATGAACATGGTGGGGGGGTGCTGGGATACTGAAATGAAATTTATATAATTAGATATTACTTCATGTACCCGAAAAAAGATATAAGGGTGTGCCGCCGGGAGTCGAACCACGGATCCACCGATTTGCTCTCAGTGTGCCCTTACCACTAGACCACAGCACGACATTCGGGTATATGAATTCAGTTGGAAAGCAAATTTTAGTCATCGGGAGGTTTGGACCCAGATTTGGCGCCACAAATTCCTCCGTTTTCAGGTACATGAAGTAATATCTAATTATATAAATCTCCGTTTCGCGGCTTACCTACACGATATATATAATATCTTAAATATTATATATAATTTCTTATTTATAAATGAAATTTAATTAATTTTTCAAAATGTTAGATTGTTGTTGTGGTTTATAATTGTAAAGTAATCAATTGTTAAGACTCATATCTACTTGTTGCATTTGTTGTATCATGTTAGCACACTCCAAAACTGGAATGATTAGCGGTTTTTGGAAGTCAAACATATGGATACGGGTATGGGAAAGTTGGCATGTATTTTGATAAGTAATAGCATCAATTCTTTTTTTTTTACTTTCCTAAGTTCAACTCCCTGGTTCCAAAAATCTGAGGATCATGGACATGGTGGAGGGTGCTGGGATACTGAAATGAAATTTAATTAATTTTTCAAAATGTTAGATTTAGATAATGGACGTCATCTAAATCTAATTCCGGACGTCATCTAAATCTAATTCCCGATATCCTTCTTAGCTGGCAAATAAAAATAAAAGATGAAAATTAACGTCAATCTTTTAAAAAAATTTATTAAGAACTTTCTTCAAGGGTATATTTCTTTAAACAAAATTTTTCCATTAGTTGGGAAGGGTTCAACATGTAGGTGTGTGTCTGTGCATATCTCTACATTCTCCTGCCTCCCCCCCCCTACCACCACCAGGTTTGTGAGGGTGTGTCTCTCCCACTTTGTGTGTTAATGCCAATTGAAATTTGTCCGCGTGTTTGTGGGTATATTTGTGAATCCATTGGATTTGCTTACGCCTCGTCAAACACTGACACACACACTCACACACATACATTGGCACATCAAGGACCACTTGTCAGAGACCGATTATCACATCCACGTTGACTGACAATACACATCAAACTCCCCCCCCCCCTCCCCCATACACTGACGTCATCATCTGTCCATTTCTGTCTTTGATTTGCTATATTAATTACCTGGGACCTGATATTCAAATTACACGAAATAAAACAACAACAACAACACCCATATGATGATAAATAAATAAATAAATAATTTTCCAAACAAGCATTGATTATTATGACTAAAACATTGACAGTTAATGCATCTCTCATTTTAATTAACTAATTTATATGTATGTTTGTTTGTTATATATATGATTAACTAAACAATCTATAATTATAATAGTAGAACAATAGTGTCTAGTCAGAAGGGTGTTGGATCAATAAATCCATTCAAAATACCAAACTTAATTCAAAAGCTTCGTTTTGTTTTTCAAATATAAGATATCTTCCATATGTTAATATTTGGTTAATAAATAAATACATGATTATGAATTATTCTCTTTTTTAAATACATTCAAGTGATAACTTGGAAAATATCCTTGCTTGCATTCTGCTAGTAGATGGTATCCTCTGCTGAACAGGCAGGCACATGTTGCACTCACAATTGATTGAAGAATGGCTCTGCTTCCTTACTTCTTGCACCTTCTTTCTTCCATTTTGCAAGTAATTCGGGTATCCTCTGTTGGTCAGGCAGGCATATATTGCACTCACAAATGAAAGCTCACAAGTGATTGGAGAATGGCTCTACCTCCCTTATATAACTTCTTGCTCCCTCTTTCTTCAATTTTGCAAGTTGATCGGATATCCTCTGTTGGGCAATCAGGAATATATTGCACTGACAATGGGATTGGAGAATGGTTCTGCCTCCCTATATAACTTCTTTCTTCCGTTTTGCAAGTAGATCGGATATCCTCTGTTGGTCAGGCAGGCATACGTATATTGCACTCCCAAATGAAAGCTCGCAATTGATCGGAGAATGGTTCTGCGTCCTTATATAACGATGAAAAATATGGCTGTTTAGCTTGATAAGGATAGCGGAGGGCAGCCAAGAAAGAAATCAAATCTGATAAAGATAGATTATATCTTTATCTGATTTCATTTCTTTCTTGGCTGCCCTCCGCTATCCTTATCCTTATATAACTTCTTCCGCTCCCTCTTTCTTCCATTTAGCAAGTATATCGAATATCCTCTGTTGGGCTCGCAGGCACATATTGCACTCACAAATGGAAGCTCACAAGTGATTGGAGAATGGTTTTGCCTCCTTATATAACTTCTTGTTCCATTTTTCTTCCATTTTGAAAGTTGATCGGGTATCTTCTGTTGGGCAGGCAGGCATATATTGCACTCACAAATGGAAGCTCACAAGTGATTGGAGAATGGCTATGCCTTCTTATATAACTTCTTTCTCCTTATTTTGTAGGTAGATCGGGTATCCTCTGTTGGACAGGCAGTCACATATTGCACTCACAAGTGATTGGAGAATAGCTCTGTCCCCTTATATATCTTCTTCCACCCTTCTCATACCTTGTCCCTCCACTTCCTCTCCACTATCTCCTCCCCTTCCTATTTTGACGTACTTCACTTCTTTCTGACGCAGGTGTTTTGAAACTACTAGAGACTACCACAAATTAAGATTTATTATTTTTAGCTCACGGGTCATCTTTAATTTTATGAATATTTCTTTTTTAAATACCCTTATAATATTTATTTATTATAAATAATCCTACTTTAATGAATCATTTATCAAAGTGACAATTTTTTTTTTTTTAATCTATGATTAATTATTATTAATTGTCACACATTTGATTGTATCATCTAATAAAATGCATATTAATAATTCCAAAAAGCTGAAGCCATGAGAGAGAGAGAGTGAAATTAATTTAACCGTATAAATCAAACCAGGGTATAGAGGAGGATTATTTAACCTATATTTAATAACAATAATAGGCCTAATTACATCCAATGGAATGTTTAATAGAAGAAGAGAAACAAATTGAACAACTTTTTTTTTTTAAATAAAATTCACATTTTACTAAAAGACAATCGTGCTATTACTACCAGAAATGTTTCATGACCTTAGTGCATGTAACTAGAGGAGTTTATATCCCTATTCCTTCAAGTAGAAGAGCTCGGTCGGCTTGATTGAATTTTTTCAGCAAGCTGGGTTCAATCTTACCTTACCTCCACTTACAGGCACAAAGGACCTAATGAATGGCCATTCTTTGATTGATCCTCTCTTAGGGCTTTGTACCATGAGAGTGATGTGGAGAGTACAATTGAGTTCACAAATTGTCGAGTACAATTGATCTTTAATGTCACGTTGTGGTAATTCTGAGTGGTATTATCGATGGGAATAATACTGAAATGGATTTCTGTTTTCTTCCTCAGTAGAAGACATTGTTGTGAAGCCAAAACGAGAGAGAGAGAGATACAAAATTTGATATTTGGAAACCAAAGCTCTATTTTTAAATACATTGGCAAAATTTGATATATGTCTAGAACAAGTCACACCTGTAAAGATTCCCACAGAAAAGCGCAAATTTTGCAATTGGAATCGTTACACGTGTGTCTGGTCCCACTGGGAATGGGGGACTACTGTCTGGAAAAAAGGCATAAAAGACCACCCTCCACTCCCGGGAGGGATCATTCTCTCTCTCTCTCGACCTTCTAAGTAACGGTCCTGGTGTATTCAACGGTCACAATAAACGTATATTTCAAACTGCGACATTTATTCAAAATCCCAAAAAAATCCTATCGAGAAAGCAACACACAACAACATCTCCAATAGAATTGGATAATATTTTGCCATGAGAACTCAGGAATATTAGTTTAACTCATGGACTAATCGCCACATCCTGCAAAAATGTATATAACATCAATTTTCTCGTAGTTTATGTATTTGTTGTATGAGTCAAAGCCATCCGTTCTTTGCCCAGCATCATCACACCATCCTTAACAACCCTTGAAATGTTTTCAAGTTTAATGTTCTTTCCCCATCATCCTACCGATCTCCTCGCATTCCCCAAAATTCCCTTCAAACTACTCACTCTTGTTACAGAATCTGTGGAGAGTACAATTGATTTCACAAATTGTCCAGTACAATTGATCTTTAATGTCACGTTGTGGTAATTCTGAGTGGTATCTTCCATGAAGTGGATTTCTGTTTTCTCCCTCAGTAGAAGACATCTCAAATAGAATTGGACTAATATGTTACCATGAGAACTCAGGAATATTAGTTTAACTGCTTTACCTCCTGGACTAATCCCCCTGCAAAAAATTTATATAACATCAATTTTCTCGTAGTTTATGTATTTGTTGTATTAGTCAAAGCCATCAGGTCTTCTCCCGTTCTTTTCCCAGCACCATCACACCATCCTTAACAACCCTTCAAATGTTTTCAAGTTTAATGTTCTTTTACCCATCATCCTACCGATCTCCTCGCATTCCCCAAAATTGCCTTCAACCTTCTCACTCTTGTTACAGAATTTCGCACTTCATTTTCTTTTCCCAATAGGAGCAATCTACTCCTGACCCTTCAGATAGGCTTCCATTCAGCAATAGATGGAATTAACCACTCTGGCCCTTAAATCTTGAGATCAATTTTCCTCCCTTTTGCTACTAGTCAGTTTGTTGGATAAAACCCCCTTCAGTACTAAGGGTCTGAGGGATGAACCATTCCTAGATTGATCCTCTCATAGGGTCTTAGATATGGGTAACACAATAGATCTGCCAGAGGTAGATGGGAAAAAGTTTAGATAACAAGGGACGATAATCTATTCTGCATTTCATTCTTTATTCTTTATATTTAATTGAATTTTTGAGATTTTTTTGAATAAGATTAATAGTTAAACACTCTAAGGTGAGAGAGGGTGGAGGAAAAATGGTGGATGTGAAATAGCCTGGTTAGAAAATAGTTAGTTTACTTTATAAAGAAAGGTGTGATCGGATAATGCAAACTTTTCTTCCTCTATCTACTTTAAAACACTTTGCTGCTGCTGCTACTACTCCTGTTACTTCAGCTTCCCAATCACTAACTCTACTAACACTTTGCTCTCTTTTAATTAAAGGCAAATTACTTTTAACCTTTGCATGAATACACTTGAGCTATTTTCATATAAGTGAAAATAAAATAATAATTTAAAAAAAAAAATGTTCTCACGTTATAATAATAATTATAAAATTGAGGTTTTATAATTAAAATTTTTTTTATATATCAGGAAACGTTGTAAGATGAAATCCGAGGATCACATCTATCTAAAAATTAACAGAGTGAATACGGTAGGGGAGAATGGGGCAAGTTAGAGGGGGCAAGTTGATAATTCAATATAATTCGCCAATGCGTATGCGCATGTTGAAGCGAGTGGTAGCAGTCGATGTTCGTAAAGTGACGCTGTACTACACATAGTGGCAGTCAAATCCGACAGCGAGTTGTTGAGTTGTTTAAGGTTTGGTGTTTTCACACCACAAAAGTAAATTTTTACCTTGTGTTTGAGTATAGAAAAAGTGCATAAAGAATCCCTGAGACCTATAATCACTTGGCATTTTATTAAACGTTTCTTCCTGAGTAAGTTCATATAATTTATATAAGGCTAGGTGCTCTACTTTTTAGGTTATGTTAGTTTTAAAGACACGTGGTCACTTGGGGCAAGTTGATACATTTGGTTGGGGGCATATTGATACACTGTATCAACTTGCCCCTCAGTCCATGTGCATTGGGATTGGGAGAAACTAGTTTCAAATTCAGAAGAGGAGGAAGATTCACTGTTCTTGGTTTGTTTAAGCCATATTTACTGTCAAAGTTTGGCCAAGACTGGATCCAGTGCATATTATGCAATAAATATGCACACATCGAATGTGGCAGGTCACAAAATTATACACATGTATTCATTGTGCATCTTATGTGGAAATAGGACTAGATAAGCTTTTTATCCTTGTAATCATTAAAATGTATTATTTAAAAATTAGCACAACTTCTTATTGATATCCCATCAGATTATCAATCCCCCTTACCACAGTATCAACTTGCCTTTTCTTTGTATCAACTTGCCCCGAGGTGGGGTAAGTTGATACCAATAATTTTTTTAAATTAATTAATTTTAATACTCCTGATTATTATCAGGAGAAAAAATGCTATTTAGGTACCTAAAGAATAACCTTTCAAAAAGATGGTAGAATAAAAGAAGGTCCAATTTTTTGCAAAAAAAAAAAAAAAGCCAACAGCCCCACCCCCCTACTCCCAAGATCACATTTTTCTCGAAATTTGAGATTTTGGGTAAATATTTCGGTTCGGATTGTATTTTGGTCAAATCAACAATTACGGCAATAAACACGACTAAGGTCAAATTTTCAGGACCAAACTTAAATGGTTCTTAGTTTGTTTGTAAACTTTTAAACTATAGTAGAGAGAATAATACGCGTTTCATCTTTCAACTTTTCTGTTCATAAAAGTCAAAATTAAATTTTGAAATGTTACAATTCAAAAATCTAAATGAAGTCGAAATTTTATTTTAGTATTTATGAGAAATTAAAAAACTAGGTAAGATAATTGACTTATTAAAAATTAACTTTAAAAAAATACTATTTTGACTTTTAGTGAAAAGAAAGGTTGAAAGATGAAATGCCAATTATTTCCTATATTATTATTAAAATCCAACTTAAAATAAATATTTCGATTTAAACAGTCAACTGTAGGCTATACTTGATACAATATGTATGTATACAAGAGTGTCGAAATACGTTTCAAGTGTTAATGTTCTTCCATGTACATATTTCAACTACAGCCTATTATTTGATACTTTAAATCTAATACACTAATAATAGTATACTTTTATTTCAATGGTCAAGTTAGAATTTGTTTACATAATCTATATATATATAATAGCGAGTGTCCGTCTGTCTGTCACGATCTGTTTGGCGAACTTCCTGTTGGAATTTTGAAACGTAATTCTGCAGTCTTATAAAGGGCGTTATGGAGAGTCCAGGAAAAATACTCGGGTCTCGAAATTCCTATAACTTTTTGAGTTATTGATTCTTAAAGTTACGATTTCTTCCATAGGAAATGCATAGAGATTCTTTGCATTTATATATTCTATGGATGTAAACAAATCCTCAAGCATGCACTGGATTGGAATACGTAGTAATTATAATTTCTTTTCATAACTAAGAAAAGGCGAGGGTCCGCCGCAGGCGGGCCCTAGCCAACTGGCGAAACTCCCCTGGTTAGACGCGAAGCCCGCCGAAGAGGGTAGCTAATATTAAAATAATCAAGATATATAAAAATAATTGTTTCATCTTTCAACTTTTCTTTTCATTAGATTGAATACGTAGTAATTTAATTTCTTTTCATAACTAAGAAAAGGCGAGAGACCGTCGCAGGCGGGCCCTAGCCAACTGGCGAAGCTCCCTGGCAGTCGCGAGGCCCGCCGAAGGAGGGTGGCACGGCTAATATTAAAATAAACAAGATATATAGAAAATAATTGTCGTTTCATCTTTCAACTTTTCTTTTCATTAAAAGCCAAAATTTTATTTATTCCCGTAGATATATAAAAATTGGATTGGATAATTTGTTATTGTCGCTTCTAATAAATATCTTTATTATACATTTTTACTTTTCTCTTCTTCAGGGCCGTAGATAGTATTAAATTTCATTTTTCAATTTCAAAGTTTTCTATTTTTATTTCAAATAAAGTACTATTTGAATGTTTATAGAAACTCTTGATTTTATTTTTTTTAATGAAATATTTACTTTTATTTTATTTATTTTATTTTTTTAACTTTTTACTTTTTTCTTTTTTTTTATATACAACAACTATATTCTGTCAATACAAAAATGTTTGAAATGTTTAATTTTTTTTTTTTTTTATTTGAATTCAAGTTGGTTGGATATACCTGTAGAGAGGGAATATAATCTGATCTCGATTGGATGATGTTGTTGTTGTTGTTGTTGTATGGATAGATAGAAATTACATCCTCTATGACTTTGCCCTCTTATTGTTTGTGTGTACATATACAAACATTTCGAACAGGTTGAGAGTGGCTCTTGATTACCAAGTTTTCATTTAACGTTAACTCCGCCACTGATTCAATTATGATTTTTGTTTTTATTGAAACTTGAAACTTGATTGAAAAATTCCATAATTAAACATTTAAATAACATTATTAATGATTAAATTACAGGAAATTTCATTAAAATATAATAGAGTGGAAGTGTTTATTGAAATTTGATCCCTATTAGATTTTAGAATGCCAAAAATCGTTTTATTTGCCATTTTATAAATTATGTCAATTGTTAATTTTGGTATAAATTCATCCTTTTTACTGTAATAAGATTGTCCGGATCCGTCAACTAATGTCACTTTTAGATGTGTTAACCAAATAAATAAATAAATAAATGGCGTTTCATCTTTCAACTTTTCTTTTCACTAGTATCAAACAAGTGTGAATATATCGGTTCGAAATACATTTAGACCAAATTATTGGGTTAATTTTAGTTTCGTTGCGTCTATAAATGTAACCTTAGGAGTCTTTACCGATCTTTCAAAAGAGAAATAAATGGCGTTTCAACTTTCAACTTTCCTTTTCAGTAAAAGTCAAAATGATATAAATTAGCTATAGAGATATATCTATTAAATCGGAAAACATTTGATTGCCGTCAAATGAAAAAAAATATATATATATATATACCATCAAGAGAAAAGATATATTGGACAACCCCCTCACGTCTACCTGAATCGTGCACCTATTGCATCTGCCTAGTTACGGCCCTGTATACACATACCTCAAAAGGCTCTAAATTCAGGTAGACGTGAGGGGGTTGTCCAATATCTTTTCTCTTGATGGTACATGTATATATATATATATATATATATATCTTTATTATTCATTTTTTGTTATGATGATTTTCTTTAAGTATCATTTTTCAGTTTAAAGACCTTAGGCGTGTTTACCGCACTTTATATAGAGATATAAATGGCGTTTCATCTTTCAACTTTCCTTTTCAGTAAAAGTCAAAATGATATTAATTAGCCATAGAATGGCTATTCTATGCTATATCTATTAAATCCGAAAACATTTGATGATGCTGTCAAATGAAAAAAAAAAATATAAATATCTTTATTATTCGTTTTTTGTTATAATAATTTTCTTTAAGTATCATTTTTCTGTTTAAAGAAAAAAAAGAGAAAAAAAAACCTCGATTTTTTAACATCTTTAAGACATGTCTACTAAAAGAAATATGTCTCTGGAATCTCTCAAGAGAGAGGGAAGGGATCCCCTTTTACCTTGTCAAGTGGGTGTCTTGATAATTTGAAACAACATGAAACAGACATCGCTACCACTTATCTTGATATTTGATCATCGAATGAATAATAATAAAGAGCAAGATGGGTTTTTGTTTAATATTTCAACATGAGACTCGAATTATTAAACAAAATATCCCCTTATTGAAAAGGAAAGCTGAAAGATGAAATTTATTATTTTTAACTTCCGTTTATCCTTATACAAAACTAATTTAAAGTGGAATATACATACAAAAAAAAAAAAAACTTTGATTTAAGTTACAATAATATGTTAAAGCAACTTTTTATTATTAATTTTTAATGAAAGCAAAAAAATATTCAAGCAAATTAATTTTTATAATTTATAATTATTTCATTTGTCACTTTTTATTGTTTTTACATAAATAAGTCAATATTGGTTTTTGTTAATTTGGAAAAAAAAATTTGGGATATAATGTCAATGATGATAGTGTCTAACTTCATGGGGATGAGTGAAAAATGGCGCGAAAATTTGTATCTAACTCCATATGAATGACTCTAGATGGCGCTGACGTCGTTGTATATAAAATGCAGTGAAAAATGGCGCGAAAATTTGTATCTAACTCCATATGAATGACTGTAGATGGCGCTGACGACGTTGTATATAAAATGCAGTGAAAATTAGTGAAAAATGGCGCGAAAATTTGTATCTAACTTCATATGAATGACTCTAGATGGCGCTGACGTCGTTGTATATAAAATGCAGTGAAAATGAATGAAAATTTGTATCTAACTCCATATGAATGACTGTAGATGGCGCTGACGACGTTGTATATAAAATGCAGTGAAAATGAGTGAAAATGCCGAAAATTTGCATCTAACTTCATATGAATGACTGTAGATGGCGCTGACGTCGTTGTATATAAAATGCAGTGAAAATGAATAAAATTTGTATCTAACTTCATATGAATGACTGTAGATGGCGCTGACGACGTTGTATATAAAAATGCAGTGGAAAATGGCGCGAAAATTTGTATCTGACTTCATATGAATGACTGTAGATGGCACTGACGTCGTTGTATATAAAAATGCACTTAATGGTCAGTTCACATGGACCTGGGTAGGAGCAAGTGCACAGTACTTGATAACGGCGGCAGAATAAGCAGTCAAAACGTTGTAAAATATTTATATTTTTAATAAATAATTAATACAAAATGTCGGCTATATTTAAAAACTCCTATAATAATAATAATACACATAAGCTTTAATAAACACAAAAATGTTAATATTTCCTTAACATGTACGTAGTTGCGGATCCAGAGGAGTTTCTCGGTGAGGGGGGGTAATCTGGTGTGACTGGTCGCACAGCACACAGTTTTTTCTTATTTTCGGTAATACTAGTTTAACAGAATATACGTATATACAAATAAAATTTTTAAATTAATTTTAAAAGTCAGTAGTTTTTTTCTTGGTCAATTCACAGAGGTAATTTTTTAAAAATTTGTTTTATTTATATCCTCAATTACCATCTATGAATTGAGAAAAAGAAAAAAACTACTGACTTTTAAAATTAATTTAATTATATACTGGTCTACACTAAAAACTTTCAATAAAATTTTTAAGCATTAATTTTTAAATTTTTTATATTAAAAATAAAATTTTTTTCCCAAAAAAAATATTTTTCTCAAATCTCTGCCCCCCTCCTCCGGGTAATTTCCCCCTTGTAACCGCCCTTGAATGTACGTATTATAGCCATTTTTACTGTTAGTATGTATTCATAAATTATTAATGAGAAATAAATAAAATAATAAAATCGTTTCACTTGTCACCTTTTGTCTTCATGTGATTAAAAATTTAATATTTAGCTCTTTTGATCAAAAAAAACAAAAAGCGCTAAATTTAAATAAAGAATATGTAATATATAAAATATTAAGAAAAATATTGATTCAGTTGATTAAAAAAAAAAAAGAAAAAAACGCTCGTTTTTTTTTTTTCTTAAGTTAATATTCCTTTACATGGTGCAAATAAAGAGAACAATTCATTTGATCGTACATTTACGTATATACCTAAGCTGTTTAATTTTAACTAATGAAATTATTTGGTCCTTATTAAGTACAAGGGGGGAGAGTTAATCTGTTTCTTTCGCTTTCTGGCTCGGAATTGGAGAGATAGTAGTAATAGCATTAAGGGCTGACTGAGATTAAAATACACCCCCTACCCTCCCCCCTCTCACTATATATACACTGATAGGATATATAAATCCATAAATAAATAGATGTGGGGTTTATAATCCAATTTAGTGGTTCCCTTAACTAAATGGAGGCGCAAGTGTGGAAGGATTACGAAAGATGAAATAGAGATAGAAAATGAAGAAGAAAGGCTCGTTGTTCGATAAATAAAAAAAAAGAAGCTAATTTCAAGTGAAAATTAAAAATAAGATAGTATTCATTCCGTATTTGGCTTTCAAAGAATAAATAATATCTAAGAAGATTGCTTCTTTGAACTTTAAAGTAAATTATATGATTCATAAATGCATAGAAAAAATTGGAATTTTCTTATTTGATATCATAAAAATGAATTGAAATATCAATATCATCAATAAGAGTGAAAAATTGTTCATGAAAATAATATGTTTATAATCGTTTCAATTGTCACATTTTGTCTTCATCGGGTTTAAAATTTTAATATTTGATCAAATAAACAAAACAAACTATATATTTTTCTAAATCTCAAATGATCTTCAAGTTGAAAATATTTTTAAATAAAGAATTAGGTATTTTCCACTATATAGTAACTAAAAATAATTTTTAAAATCCAAAAATTATATTGAAATTTTCTTATTTGGTTTCATAAAAATGATTTGAATAATATCATAAATTAATTATCAATGCGAGTAAAAAATCATTCAAGAAAATAATTTGTTTATAATTGTTTCAATTGTCACAATTTGTCTTCATCGGATTAAAAATTTCAATATTTGATCAAATAAACAAAACAAACCATATTTTTTTCTAACTCTCAAATGATCTTCAATGATGAAATAAAAATTTCACTTTAAAGCATAATGAATTGAAATAAAATACAATATCATAAATTAATTAGAGTTAAAATTCAAGAAAATAATATGTTTATATTTGTTTCACTTGTCACATTTTGTCTTCATTTTAAAATTTGATCAAATAAAAAAAAAAAATTAACAAACGAAACGTCATTAATAAATTGGTGACTTTAGTAAAGAAACCTCGTATGAGTCGTCGGTGACGTTACGGGTTGTAATGAGACATACAATAGATGAGCGAAAAAATTTGACGTGATGAAATAAAGATTTCACTTTAAAAATCAGAATTGAAATAAAATATCAATATCATAAATTAATTTTAAAATTCAAGAAAATAATATGTTTATAATCGTTTCAATTGTCATATTTTGTCTTCATCGGATTAAAAATCTTAATATTTGATGAAATATAGTTCTAAAAATAATTTTTAAGATCTCTAATCCATATTCTTTTACGTCCGTGATTATTTCTTTGTTTTAATTGACTTGCTTGCTTGCCCAGGGGGCGGAAGCCAAAGCAAAGCTCTTCATTCACTTGAAATGAAAAAAACAAAAGCGTAACAAACTTAATAATAATAACTATAATTTGATTTCCTGGACTTGTCACTTCTCTCTATGGTGACCACAAAAAAAAAATCCCTTCTATTTCTGACTTTATCCACTTTTTTTTTTCTCTCTCTTTCCATCTCCATCCACCCTCTCGGTTTTTTCCCAGTGAGAGCAGTAAATCACGTCAGAAGGATATCAGCTCTGGACCAGAACCTCCCTCTCTTGACTTCTCTTTTTCCTCTTTATTTAAACCCAAAATTTGATGGGAATTATTTTTTCAAAATATTATAATATAAAGAATCAGAAAATAATTGTTTAATTATTCAAGAAAATAATCGTTTCATTTGTCACATTTTCTTTTCATCTGACTACAAACTGTCGTAAAACTAATTTTTTCGGTTTTTGAAGCTACAAAATAAAATTGGAATTATTTTGCATATGTTATTAAAGAAAATAATCGTTTCATTTGTCACATTTTCTTTACATATGATTACAAACTGCCGTAAAACTAATTTTTTCGGATTTTGAAGCTACAAAATAAAATTGGAATTATTTTGAATATGTTATAATATAAAGAATCCGAAAATAATGATTTGGAATTGAATACTTTTTTGATTATTCAAAAAAATATACGTTTCAATTGTCACATTTTCTTTTCATCTGTCTACAAACTGGCATAAAACTAATTTTTTCGGTTTTTGAGGCTATTTAGGCCACATTTTGATTAATCGGTATTCAATTTAAATAATAATTTGAATAAGCAAAACAAAAAAAAAAAAAAAAAAAAAATCAGAAAATCAATCAAATGAAAAGTAATCAAAAATACGCAAAGTGTAAATGATTGTGATAAATGCGTCCTGGATTTGCCAACATAAAACTTTTAATATTGCGAGGCCCCCCCTCCCTCCCCCCTCCACCTCTAACTATTCCTACACTAAACCATAGAGAGAGAGTTAATTCAAGCGAGCGTTTTATGGAGATTTAGTTGACCGTAAATTGATTCCGATTCGCATCTCTCTCTCTCTCTTGCCTTTCTAAAGTGTTTTCCTCTCTCTAATATACTGTCCTGAAAATTACAACATTGTTGTATCTTAATTTTGATCAAATTTATTCGTGAAAAGAAAGATTGAATTAATATAAAAAAATGATAATAATTTTATTGATTATCTTTTTGCATCAATCTACTGTTCGATTCCCAGCTGGAGCACATTTTTTTTTTAAATACAATATTAATATCTTAAGGAGAGGCAGCCAACAAAAAGAAAACAAAAGACAAAAAATAGAAATTTTGTTTTTTTGTTGGCTCTTTGAAGAAACATTGAATTTTTAACCCGATGAAGACAAAATGTGACAAATGAAACGAGTTAAAACAAAGCCATTGAAATGTTTCAATGAGAACCAACGCTCGAAAAAAGATGATAAAAAGGCAGCAAACAAAAAACAAAATTTTAATTCTCTGACTTTTTTTTTGTTGACTGCCTTTTTATCATCTCCTTTTCGAGCGTAGGTTCTCATTGAAACATTCCAATGGCTTTGTTTTTACTCGTTTCATTTGTCACATTTTGTCTTCATCGGGTTAAAAATTTAATTGAGGTTGTGTTTATATGTGGGGTTTCACTGGGTTATGTGAGTAAAAACAAAAGTTTATATTTATACTCGATATATTTCGGGATATTATCCCCAAACGACTGTCGTTTGTAACTCTTGAAGATGGGATAATATCCCGAAATATATCGAGTATAATATAAACTTTTGTTTTTACTCACATAACCCAGTGAAACCCCACATATAAACACAACCTCAGTTTAAAATGTTTCACCAAAAACCTACACCGCAATCTCTAAACTTAATTAAAAATTTAATGTTTCTTCAAAGAGCCAACAAAAAACAAAATTTCTATTTTTTGTCTTTTGTTGGCTGCCTCTTCATCATCTCCTGAAGTTATTAATACTGTATTTTTAAAAAATTGTGCTCCGGCAGGGAATCGAACCCTCTCTTTTTGCTTGTGCTAACGAACTGATGAAGAGGCAGCCAACAAAAAGAAAACAAAAGACAGAAAATAGAAATTTTGTTTTTTGTTGACTCTTTGAAGAAACATTGAATTTTTAACCCGATGAAGACAAAATGTGACAAATGAAACGAGTAAAAACAAAGCCATAGAAATGTTTCAATGAGAACCCACGCTCGAAAAGGAGATGCTAAAAAGGCAGCCAACAAAAAAACAAAATTTCAATTTTCTGACTTTTTTTGTTGACTGCCTTTTTCATCATCTCCTTTTCGACCGTAGGTTCTCATTGAAACATTTGTTTTTACTCGTTTCATTTGTCACATTTTGTCTTCATTCGGTTAAAAATTCAATATTTCTTCAAATAAAGAAAAAAAATCAATTGATTTTGAAATAAAATTTATAATCGTGGTGTTGTTGATAGGCTCTCAATTAATATTTGATATTAATACTGATTATAATTGGAAATGGCTGATAGGTTTCTGTTTTCAGGAGATAATGAAGAGACAGCAAAAAAAAAAAATATTTTTTTTTTAATTTAAAAGCCTATCAATGATTATCAATTTCATTACAAAATCAATTTTTCTTTCTTTGAAGAAATATTGAATTTTTAACTTGATGAAGACAAAATGTGACAAATGAAACGATTAAAAATAAATTATTTTCTACTTAAAAAACAGTGAAATGTTTCAATGAGAGCCTTCGGTCTAAAGTTTCAATTGTTGTAGGTATAGATTAAAGCCTAATTTTGAATCTTATCGCTATTAAAAATATTTTATTTGCTATTTAATACAGTATAACAATTTATAGATCTATTTCTGACTTAAAATTCCTTAAAAATAAAGGATTAATCCTCGGAAAATTAATTCTATAAATTTAATTTTCATAATTTTGTCATTTAAATGATAATTAATTAATTTTTTTTCTTTTTTGTTTCAGGTAAGTGTTACATCTGTACTCTAAATACGAGAGAAAAACTGAGGTTTGAATTTTTTTTTTTTTTTAATTTCTATAAACTCTTTACGCATGAGTGTATATTACAAAAAAAAAAAAAATTTATTTTCCTGAAAAAGATCAAAACGTTGTTTCTAAATATAAATTATTAAATCAAAAAATTAAAATTTTTCTATATATGGTAAATGAAGAAATGTCAAAACACTCTTTTTAATTTTTCTTTAATTCTGATGAAACCCAAAATGTTATTTCAAAGAAAAAAAAAAAAAAAAAACAATTATTTAGAGTTAATATAAAGAACTCTATTATTTATCCACGTCTAACCGATATTAATATATACAAACATTTTTATTTATTTATCATTTTTAGTATACCTAGTATTTTTACTTTAATTGTTGCAAAAAAAAAAACAAACAAACAAAACAATTCACCTTACAAAAATAACTATCAAAAGATCAAAAACTAGCTAAGTTTTCATATTCTGAAAAAGACCGAAACGTTAGTGCTAAAAAAAATTAATGCTAAAAAAAATCAATTCAGAAAAATAACGACCAAAATATATTATGCAATATAATATATAATTGTTTCATGTATTTCCACTTCATGAAGAAGACCGAAACGTTTTTTTTTTTTTTTTTTAAGTTATTCAGTATGAATCAGATTTCAACTGAGATATAAAAAAGAGTTTGTTTAAAGGACTAATCGAATGTAAAATTTTTGATGAAGGAGAGCCATTTATCTTTGTTTTTTAAAAGAAATGTTCCTATTTTGTAGAAAATACTTTATTTTTGTCTTGGATTGTAAATTATTCGATTTAATGCCCAATCTTAGCCCTTTCCTCTCTCTCTTCTCTCTCTCTCTCTCTTCATTTCTTCCTTAACTGAATGAATAGAATAGAAGAATAAAATCAGAACCACTTTATTTCTTAGCATTTTTCAATTTATATGGTAATTTGTTCTTGTCGTTCTCTTTCTTTTTTTTTGGGGGAGAATTTCTCTCTGTGCGATATTTGTGAGAAATAAGAGGGGGGGGGGTGCGTTAAATGTGCTTGGCTTTACGTCTCTATTGTTAATATCATTTTTTTTTTTTTATATTATGCAAATAGAATATTATTCAACGCTTGAATGACGATTAGAAATCCAACAAAGTATTTTCTTTTCTTTTTTTTTTCTGCTTGAGACTTAAGTGAAATGTCAAATAAAAGAGCTCTTATCTCTCTACACACTTAAACCCAAATACAAATAACAAGAAATCAAATTTTTTTTTTTTTTTTAAAGTGGAACTTTTATTTGATGACCTCAAATTTTTTCGCTCTTCTAAAATCTTTTTTGTTTTTATACAGTTAGTATAAAATTCTCCTCAGCATGGGTTCCCAAACTGTGCGCCGCGGCACCCCAGGGCGCCGTAAAGATTTTTTAAATATTGCAAAAAAAAGTATTCGCCTTTTTCGCTATTATTTAAGTCAGAATTTTAATTATATATTAAATAAAATTGCAGACATAAGAGGTATAAATATATCTGTGCGTATCTGAATTCGGAATGAAGAAAAGCATTAGTAGCATAAGGTTTGCCCTGAGAATTGACATGGGGCGCCGCGGAAAAATTTGGGAACATAAAAAGTTTGGGAACCCCTGCTCTACAGATTGGAAAAAACCCCATGAAAATCGGTCATGTGGTTTCAGAATTATAAAGAAAAAAAGATAAAATTTGAAAAAAAAAAAAAAAAATAAATAAAATAAACCAACGATTAAATCTCACAATTAATATTCTATAATTAATTATATAAATATTAAATTTCAATTTTAGCAAATAAAATGAGATTTTGATGTTCTATAAAATGAGAGAGGTTAGGTGGTAGTAGGCGGCGTCTTCTTTAATTTATTAGAAAGAATATGTTATATATCTTCATGCTATATTATTTTAAAATCAATTAATTTCTATTATTGTTAACACACATTGTATTTATGAATTTCCTTTTGTCTTAACTGATAACTCTTCTTAATTATTATCAATAGAAGGGCAAAGTAAACAAATAAAAGCTCTGTTTTGTATGACTGTCTGTCATCATAGAGAAGACATGGACTAAATTATAAATTGTTTAATTGTTTCGACGAAACGCACACATATCGAATTATATAGCCACACCTGCAATAGATAAAAAAACAAAAAACTTACATTTTATCAATTCACTTCCGAGGAATATGATAAACATAAAATCAAAAGTTTCTGCCGAAGGCTTTTAAAGATATATTAACAAGAAAGTCAAAAAATTCTGCAAAATGACAGTCGCCAATATTTAAAAATGAGACTCAGACCAGTCTGGCAACGTCGCATAAAATAATACTCTTTTCTCGCTGTCAGTTACATTTTTTTCCATTTTACGATATTTTTTCTCGCAAATCGTCCATTGTGTTTAAACTGATTTGCATTAAACATTGTAATATATTAAATAAAATAAAATTGAAGGCTTTTAAGATTTAAAATAAACAGCTGATAAATGCAATGTTGCCAGATCTATATTACGTGAAAAACTGCTCAAGTCAAAAGTCATTCATTTATTATTTTTGGTAATTAAATTATTAACTTAATACAATTATAAACTCTGATAGGTCACGACTAAATTATAATAAGGAATTTTGGCATTCAAATTTTTAATTTTATTTAAAAAAAAATATATATATTCTATTATGACTTACGGGGTTCTATCCGAACAAAATACTCGCTAGGCAAACTATTTTAGCGCAAATTCTCGAATCCAATCTCTCAAGAGAGTGGAATATTTTTTTTTTAATTATAAAAAAAATTAAAAAAAAAAAAAATCGTTGATTAATAATTATTTTTCAATTGTGTGCCGATGGGCGTTGAAGCGAAGGGTTGATATTTTTTTTTTATTATTAGGGTGGGTGTTTTTGCGCGCATGCGCAATGACACCGCAACACGCACTCTCTTTGCCTCTCTCTCTCCTCGCGATGGTTACGGACTAGAACACCCGTCGGCATTCGGCCAGTCGCTCTGGCGCTCTTTAGCCATTAACATCACTTAAATACAATACTGCACAAAAAAAATGTCATTATCACGTCATCACGCAACTAGAAAAAAATTTATTTTGTGTTAAATTTGTGATTTTTTTTTTGTTTTCATTGAACGTGTAAAATAAAAAAAATGAAAATGCGGTGGTGATCAAGATGCTTGCGTGCGTTTGTTCGCCAACACTTGCTGACCCTCGTGGTCTTCTTTTTGCAACGACAACGCATGCGTCATTAGAAACATCGTCAACAACTACATCACCATCACCGTCACCACCGTTACCGATTCCGGTTCCGATGCCGGTTCCGGTTGCAAGACGTTTACCGGCGGCGGCTGCTGTCACTGCCGCCGCCGCTTTAAGACACCTTGCTATTACACAATTACCGGCACGTGCCGTACAACAACAACAACAACAACAAGGTAGTAGTAGTATTACTATCAATTCCCAAAGGGGTTGAATAAAAGAAGAAAAAAAAAATAGTCCCATGGGGTTTTACTAGAAATTATTTAACAAAAGAACAGAGTCTAAAAACATCAACAGAAAATTCTCAATGAGTAGAAAAAAACCGGAGAAAAATCGGGCAAGTAGTTTCTGAGAACATGTGCTACAATGAAAAAAGTTCAAATTAAATCTTGCATTTTATTTTTTTTATAACAAGGAAGGGTTTTGCAGGCGCAGTCAAATTATTTTCTTTAAATATTTTATTATGCCGACGTTTCGGTCTCGATAGAGGCCATCTTCAGTTGCATTAGGGAGCTATGTGTAATAATGCTCATCAGGTGAGAGATCTTTCAACGTCGGCCCAATAAAACTTTTATTTGATGCCCTCAAAATCTTTGGCTCTTCTATCAGCATGTCTCGTTAGCCGTGACGCTACAAGCCATAACGTCACAAGGCGTGACGACAAAAAATAGGAAAGTTAAATTTAATATATATGACGAATTATAAAAAAATAATTGTGAGATTTAATTATTCAATTTTTAAATTGAAATTTAAAAAAAAATGATTCAAATCTTCAATTACTAAATAAATATTGTTCTCAGTTTTTAACATGCCTCTATTTTTCTTTGTTTATCGTTTAAACGCACCTTCTAATCGTGGGGTTTTATCCGAATATATTTAAAAATAAAATAAAAGAAACAATCGTAAAACCATCAGCAAAAAATTCTCTATGATTAGAAAAAAACTGGAGAAAAATCGGCCAAGTAGTTTCGGAGTACATGTGTTACATATTTCAAAGAAATGGTTCAAATTAAATCTCGCATTTGTTTTTCTATAATTAATGATATAATTATAAATTTATTAAATTATATTTTTCTCTACTCCAATTGTTGGTCTAAATTTTTTTTTAAGCAATTAATCAATTTTTATATTCAATAATTGAAACATCAATTAATTATTATGTTTATTTGATGGTACTACGAAACTACTTGACCGATTTTTCACCGGAATTTTTCAACAGATAAAGAATTTTTTTTTTTTTTTTTTTGGGGGGCCGGCCCCTCTAATCATCGTGCCTCTAAGCTGGTTATTAATAATTTATCCTCATTTATTTATTTTTTTCCTTTTTGGTATTATATTGAATGGAATTTTGTCATAAAAAAAATTCAAAATTAAATTTTTTTAGATCAAAAATTTCTAAATAATAATGACATGAAATTTAATTATTTTGAGTTAATAGCTGATGGAATTCTATATTTATTTTTTATTGTTTTCTAAATCAGAACATTTCTTTAAACTTTTGATCAAAAAGAAATTATTTTATATAATTTACTAGCTACACAACCCGCTAATTTTTTTTTTCAAACTTTTTCCTACTTGGATTCTTTGCTTAAAAATCTTATAAATTTACAATAGTGATTCAGTCAAAATAAAAATCAAAATACAAGACTTGTGCAACCAAATTTTTATTTTTCATTCAATTAACACCCTCAAGACCTGACGTTTCGAACCCAGGTCTGAGTCATCCTCGGAAATCCAAAAAATTAACTCACTTGATAGATCTGAAGATGGCTTAGACCAGGAGTCGAAACGTTAGAAGGTGTTAAATAAATATTTGTTGACTGCCCAAGTCACCTTTTAAGCCATATTTTTCTTTATCAATTAAATTTACAAAAATATATAGATTCGCTCAAGTTTTTCGAAATGTCTAAAATCATCCTTGTAAAATTTTATATACATAGAAAAAAACCCCATGAATATCCAACAAGTAGTTATAGAGTACTGCACAAAAGAAAATTTAAAATTAAATCTCACAATTATTATTCTATAATTAATCATATAAATAATTTAATTTAATTAATTTCTAATTTTGTCATTTTTATATGAAAAGAAAAGATTTTATTATTAAATTTATAAAAATTAATTAATTGTTTGGAAATTTATTAATTAGTCATTTATTTATTTAATTCTTATGGGATTTTAGAGCTCTAAAATACTTGAAATTAATTTCTGAATTTATAAATTTAAAAACCATTTAAATATAAGCCCTGGCGTGAGTGTATCTCATTACAAAACATTAAATTTAACGAATATAAAGATTAATTAATTAAAATAAACTTTTTAAAAACTTTACCAAGTTAAATTGCCCTAAATGATGATGAATATTTTAATATATGATGAATTTCAAAAAAAAAAAAGAAAAATCCTTTAGTAAAATGGGATCTAAAATTTTCTTTCTTGTAAATGACAAAAAAATTGCTTTTTTTTTTTCTTTTCCTTCATCGTATCCTTTAAAGGATTGAGGTGGAATCCAATAAACCTAAGGCTTGAAAATTTGTCTTTTTTCTCTCTCTCTCTCTTTCTTTCTTTCTTTCAACCCACCCCCACCCCTACCCTCCTTACATACACATCATTTGCCATTATGATGGCGGGGAGAAAAAAAAAGAAAAACATCTTGGGCTATTAACGAGAAAAGAAGAAGAGTTGGGTAATTTAGAAAAAGAGAGAGAGATGGAGAGTGGAAATGTTTTTTTATTTTTATTAAGACGACCATTGGCGAGTCGTGCAACTAGTATGAATTTTGCTTCTGTTTTTAATGAATGCACGTCTTTCTAACCCTATGTGTGTTAATTGGTCAAAGAAAATTAATTAAATTATTAATAAAAGTCCACAAATTAATTTTTTAATATATATTTTTTTTTTAATTAAAAAATAAGGAAAAAGATTGTTTAAAAGATAAATTCCCTTTTATAAAATAAAGCCAAATCTTAAAATCAGCATTAAAAAAAAAAAAATTGTTTAAATATAAAAAAAAAAATTCCCCATAAAAATCCGTCAAGTAGTTTCAGAGTTTTAAAATTAATTATAAAGCCTAAAATAGCAAAATTAAAAATAAAAATAGCCTTAATAGATTGATTATATACAATATATATGATTAAGTTATAGAATATATTGAATTTTGAATGCTCTAACTCTGGAACTATTTGACTGATTTTTATGGTCAATTCTTTTAAAAAGGTTTTTGGCATTAGAGGCCATTTAGACCACTTCTCAAATTATTATTATTATTTTTTTTTTTTGTATATTTAGAGAATTTTACGTGGAGGGTTTTATTTTTAGGTAAACTCATTTAAGAAGAATAATTTAGCATGAAAGTTTTTGTTTAAGTTCTTTTTCGGTATTTAGAAATTTATTAATACTATTAGAAATGAATTACATTTACTGAAAATTTACCTAAAAATTGAAGAAAAAAAAAAACCATGGAAATCCGTTAAGTAGTTTTAGAGTTTTAAAAATTAAAATAATTATGAATCCCAAAAGAGCAGAATAAAAAAAAAACAGCATTTTCAATATATATGGTTAATTTTAGAAAAATAAATCTGAGACTTAATTATTTTAATTTTTAATATTTTAACTCTGTAACTACTTGGCTGATTTTTATGGGTATTTTTTTCGGTATTTTAGGCCGTACTATTTTTAGGACAACTCATTTTAGAAGGATAAAACGTTAATTAAAATTATTTAGTTTGTTTAGGACCATTTAGATCACATCAATTATCAATCAATTTATTTCAAAAATAAAAGAATTTAATAATTAAAATTTAATATAAATATGATTAATTAGAGAATAATGATTGTGAGATTTAATTTTAGTTTTTCTATTTTAACGCTTTAACTCCGAAACTACAAGACGGATTTTTTTTTTTTTTTGAGAGAGAATTTTCCAAGGATGATTTTAAGAGTTAAAAACTCATTTAAGAGACTCGCTGGCAGAAGACACCAAAATTTAGCGTTACAAAAAAAATAAAACTACAAATTTTTGTTTTTGATTGCATTCTAGTAGATTTTGTTTCACTTGTCGTTTGATAATAACACCCCATACCCCTCCCTCCCCATATCTCGACCTCATATCATCCAATTTATAATATTCAACGATTCATTTTTTTGAATATTAATAAATAATGAATATTTGTTCTCTCTCTTTTTATTTTTTGTTGTTTTGCATTTTTCATTTCATGAAATTTTGATAAAGACCCTAAAGCAATCTGAGTTTTTTATTTAATACCTATAAAAATTGAGTCCAACTATTGTATAATCATACCAACTGATCAAAAATTAAAAAAATTTTTTTTTTGTAAATTCAACAAAGAAAAAATTTTAATTGAATTTTTTTTTTTGCCGATATTGAGAGACGAAGTGCACTAAAATTAAATTCCTTAAATTCTTTTTATTTTAGTTTAGTATTATTTCAAGAACCTCTCTGTCTTTAAATCTTTTCTTTTCTACTAGATATCTTTTCGAAAAGAGAGTCAAATGGAATTTAAAAAAAAAAATATATAGATATATAGATGTTTTTTTTTAACTTCTACTCTAACACACACCCCTATTCACCGTGCGTGACGAACCACCTGACATATGATTATATGACCGAAATCCATGTGTAATATCATATCGTCCTATCAAATTTCGTTACATGATGGTTGAATTAAGCAAAAAAAAAAAAAATTAGGTGTTAGCTGTGTCTTCTACACAGCCGGTGGCTTTTTAACGTGACAACGTCTTTTGCTTGATTTCAAAAAAATTTTTTTTTCCTTACCTATATTTAAATATAAAGAGAGAAAGTATTGTTTTTATATTTTTTTACTAGTAGTTTGTTTTCATAAATAAACATGTTCAAACATTTTCATTGAAACAATATATGACAGGTGTGGCCAAACTTTTATCCATTAAGGGCGACTTATGCTTAAAAATGAGGTTTTTCGAAAAAAAAAATTAATTTTGGAGTTAAGTACTCTGGATTTTTTTATTTATTCTATTAGAGGTTATCTTTCTGCACTAAATGACATCTCATTTAGTCTGATCTGATTAGCCGTTCGGAATCTACGGGGGTTTAAAATTTCGAAAAACGAAATCCCGCCGAGCGCTCTCATGCGGAAAAATGACCTCATATCAAAAAAAGAAAAAAAGCCCTGGGGGTATTGAACCACTCTTTCTAAAACTATATTTAGATTTAATGTAGCTTTTATGGTCAAGTAGCTAGGCGTTGCACAAGTAGGGCTATTTTTCGATATTTTTTTGCCTAAAAAATGAGGTTTTTCGAGAAAAAAACCAATTTTGGAGTTAATTACTCGGGATTTTTTTATTTATTCTATTAGAGGTTATCTTTCTGCACCAAATGACATCTCATTTAGTCTGATCTGATTAGCCGTTCGGAATCTACAGGGGTTTAAAATTTCGAAAAACGAAATCCCGCCGAGTGCTCTCATGCGGTAAAATGACGTCATATCAAAAAAAAAGAAAAAACACCCCCGGGGTATTGAACCACTCTTTCTAAAACTATATTTAGATTTAATGTAGCTTTTATGGTCAAGTAGCTATGCGTTGCACAATTAGGGCTATTTTTCGATATTTTTTTGCCTAAAAAATGAGGTTTTTCGAGAAAAAAACCAATTTTGGAGTTAATTACTCGGGATTTTTTTTATTTATTCTATTATAGGTTTTCTTTCTGCACCAAATGACATCTCATTTGGTCTGAGTCTGAATAGTCGTTCGGAATCTACAGGGGTTTAAACTTTCAAATTAGAATTTACCGCAGCGCGGTAAAATAAAATGATAGGAAAAAAATAAATGGTGCAATCTTTAGCTGAAAACTCATTCTTTCTAACCGTATATTTCTCATAATTATACCTCTTAAGACAGAGGAGTTATTCAAGC
>JAKCPI010017559.1:0-36906 GCA_023213315.1 Euborellia annulipes | reverse complement strand
CTAAATTTTCTTTTTTTTTCTATTTGAAAATAATAATATATCAAGGATTGTGTGACAAGGTATAATATTTTTCTATAATAATTTCTGGGAGTAACAAATTTTAATCACTTGTTTATTTATTAATTTTTTTATAGGAAATTCGCCATTTCCTCAATATAATAATTTTTCTCATGGGTATTTTTCGTTTGACTCACTGAAATTTGACATCGATATCATAAAATAACTATTTGCGTGTTGAAGATAGATTTTTCTCAACGAAATCTAAAGGTAAAATATATTTTTTTGATAAGCTATTAGATTTTAGTAGAAAAAGATGTTTTTTTTATTATATCAAAAGATAAAATAATGACATTTTAAAGTGAAAGGGGATTTTTTTTTCTCCTTTCCATAAATAAATTACATCAAAGGTAACTTTGGCTAATTTAAAAGTTAGTAAATGGTGATATGCTAAAAATATATAATTTCATTGCACTATTGGAACCTGAACCATAAACATTTATAACTTCAATAATCCCGGGATCGCTAGCATTGGCTAGGATTGATCATAAAGCAGAGGCCAGGGATGTAAACGGAATAAGCTCTAGGCTGGACCCGAGAGGATAGGATTTTTTTTTATTAATTACTCTCCTCCTCCTCTCTCGGAGATCGTAAAGCACCGGGTTTGTAGACCCGCCTTCGAGACCCCGCCGATTAAAAAATGAATTGTTCTAGATCCCCATGGTTCTCATGGAAATGCCAGCCAGCCTCTTTGATTAGAAGAAACCTTATACCTACTTAGTGCAAGTCAGAAGGTCAATAAAAAAATAAGTCAAAGTGAAAATGTAGGTGGTGGGATTCAGTCTTCGGCCTATTTGCCCTGTAATTACTTGTAAATTGATCCTAGGATGAATCCAGACCAACTAGTGAAAGCGAGAAAAAATAAATAGTTCACAAGAAATATAGGGTGTCAAAAAAAGTGGTGAGGGGGCGGACATTATTCAAGGGAAACTTAATTATTTGTGTTGAGGATTGTTTGTGTTGAGAACTTAATTATTTGTATTTTTTGCTTGCTATTTTTTTGTATTATAGAGCTTAAATATCTAGTCTAGTCTAGTTGCTTGGGTCCAATGGGGGGGAGGGGGGCGAACCCCTAAATCCCCCCGTGGCTATGGCCTATGGACTAAACTATGGTTATTTTTCAAAATTTTAATCTCATATTTGGATATTTTATACACAATAGAGAATTCTAAATAAATACAAAATTTCATAATTGGAAAACTTTTTTTTAAATTTGTAAAAATTTCCAAATTAACATACAAATCTCCATAGGGATTTAATATTGGCTCTATGGAAGGAAGAGCCTAAAAATGAATTTAAAAAATCTGAAATACTACATTAGTAAAGTGTACTTCAAACAATTTTCAAGAAAAAATTTTACTGATATATTTTTAAAGAGCATCGAAAAAATAGTTGATTTATGAATTTTGAATCAACATTGTTAGAGACAATTTTAAGAAAATCGAAAAAAAAACGGAGAAAGTTCTTAAGTAAAGTACTAGTACTTTTTGGCCCCGATTTTGTTCAAAAACTTATTTTAACTGTTTGGGAGGGTATCTAACTTAAATATAAAATTTCAGCTTCGTAGTTCATTTCCTCCATGCTTAAAATCATTACACACGCACACACACACACACACACACAGAGACAGACCAATTTGCAGGGCCAGGAGAACTCAAGACGTGTATATCCATCAAAATCATGACATCGATTTTTTGACATGATCGAAATACTTTCTCTCGAGATATTACATATATATATAACTAATGTAAGAGAAAGTAAAAATAAAAGCAATCAAAAGAATATTTAGGACCGGTTGCTTCACTTTTAATTAATAGCTATCCCTCAGATAAGCTAGTTGACTATTAATTTCGAGTCTTTTCACATCTAGTTAATCATATGATTAAATAAGACCCCTGATCGTAGTTAACTAGTTAATATCCAGAGGCGTGAAATTAGAAACACAAGTTTTGTTTACTTATTTTTTTGGATTTTTAATAATTTCTATAAAGTTGCTAACTTCACAAACTTTACTTATACTTCGGATGGCTAAAAAAAAATTCATTTTATTTAACTGGCGTGTTCTTCTTTACTATATCAATGATTTGCTCTTTGACTAGAAGTGAAGCAACCGGCCGTTAGTAGAAATACTCTAGTTTAAATAATTTGTTTTATAAACATAAATATTAATAAAAACACTATCACCTCTGGTTATTCAATTTTTCATATAAAACGTTTAATATTAAAATCATCCTGAGAGTCTAATGTATAGCAATTTTTTTTTTTTTTTTTTTGTTTTTCCTTCTAGGTCCAGTTCGGATAAAATGCTAAGATTCTTGAAACCCGATCTGGATTCTTCCCTCAAGCTATTGAATCAGTTAAATTAATTTTATATTTACGACTTAATATTTTACATTAAGGAGCTCTAATTGCGGTTCATTTTTTATTCATAAGAATTGGAGGAGCTACTGTCTAATATCAATATATCATTCCGATTGACTAAACACATAATGTGTCTATTATATTAAATATAGAATTATTAGACAGCTGGCCATTCTTTATAATGCATTCTAATCGTAAATAAAAAATCAAAGCACGAATAAATATATCAATATTTAAGAATAAATAAACTATTTTCTTTGTGTGTTTTTCAGATAAAAAAAAAATTTAAAAATCTGATGTGAAAATCGCACATCACACAACTTTCTCTTACCTTCGGTAATCAAAAAAAAAAAAAAAAAAAACTGAAAAAGCACATCAGTAAAGTAGGCTACTAGTAAGCCTACGATTTTGTTCAAAAGCTTCGTGTCACGTCCCGGGGGGTGCCTAACTTAAATATAAAATTTCAACCTCCTAGCTCTTTTTCGATCTTGAGATATTTTGTTCACAGACCATGTCGCGAAAACCACTTTTTTGGATTCAGGGGACCTCAAAACGTGTATATCCATCAAAATCTCGACATCGAATTTTTGAAATGAATCCAATACTTTCTATATACGTATATTACATATTTACATAGAGGTAAGAGAAAGTAAAAAAAAAAAAATTCAAAACATTTTTGGGCTTTCTGTTTAAAAATTATACGATACTTAATTTGTTATTGTATTAATGTGTATTGCTGGTATATTTTTTTTAAAATAAATATTTGTAATTATTACTGATTATACTTTAATAGATAATTATGGGCAGGAGCAGCCAATAAATAGACTCTGTATGCAGGTTCAATCACCGGAGACGTTTCGGTTCCTTTTATTTAAGAACAATCTTCAGTCCTTTGATTAAAATACGATTGCACAGAGCTAGTCAGTGTTATAGGCATATACATTGTTGTTTCGTCATAAGAATGGTACACAATGTATATTTCTATATTTATTTATATAAATCAGAATTTATTGATATATCTTACTCACCAGTGGAACGATCGGAAAACATTTTTGACCTGAAATATACATGGGTACCATTCTTATGACGAAACAACAATGTATATGCCTATAACACTGACTAACTCTGGGCAATTGTATTTTAATTTAAGGACTGAAAATTGTTCTTAAATAAAAGGAACCGAAACGTCTCCGGTGATTGAACCTGCATACAGAGTCTATTTATTGGCTGCTCCTGCCCATAATTATCCATCTATACATCTCACAGCCACTAGTTCGAACATATATTTGTAATTATTAATAACATTTTACTTACAGAAATTCTGAACAATCTGCCGTAGAGCATCTCGAAGTTAATTCCATAGTTGCTGTTAGTAATATACATTGGTAGATATATGGTAGATTAGAAGAACATCCGTTTATCATAAAACACAAATCCTCAACACGATCACCTGAAAAAGAATAAAAAAATTACCAAACAATTAATTAAAAATAGGGGTGTAGGATATAAAAAAAATTTGAGGTTATGGAATAAAAGTTTCACTTAAAAAAAAAAATATTACAATTGTGGACGAGTCTCTACACAGTCTACTCTGTTTTTTTTTCTTTTATTTAATTTTCTAATTAATAGCCTTAATCAAGCTTTGTTAAACTCGTTTATTTAATATTTATTTAGATAATCGTAAAATTAAACGCTGATAAAAAAAAGATAATAAAAATGACTTTTATTTGTTCTAAAAAAGTATAATTAATGGTTGAATGATTTTCTTCTCTTCTCTCTCGTGCCAAGAACAATTTATAAATCAGCCAGTTTTATATCATCTAAGTTGAAAAGTAAATTCGCTTTAATTAGTTGTCTAAAACGCCAGTTTATTTTTATGATTGTGTTACCTGCTCCAAATTAAACGACGTTTTAAAACTTGAAACAAGGATATAATTTGAGAAAAGATTGAAGAATAAAAAGTTGTCTTTTTATGGGAGGGGCTCTCCATTTTATTTTGTTGCATTTTTTATCCATTAAAATATTTTTATAAAATAATAGTATCCATTTACCTTAGGAAATGGAAAATTTTACTTAATGAAAATAATTAGAATCAATTAAATTTGAAATTAAGTTATTTTTATTTTTATGGAATTTCACTTGTTTTTATTCAGGTGAAAATTTAATAGTGTAATTATTTTTTTTTAATTTACTCCAATTTAGTCAAAAGACATTTTAAATTTAAAGATATATAAAAAAAAAAAAATTTAAAAGGATCTAAATTTTTTAATTTCTATTTAATTAGTGTCATTTATGTAGTGGCGTAATTGCACCTCCCACAAATCGTGTTTTCTTGAGTATTTAAATAGAAAACTTAGATACTGTAATTAAAAATCTGGTGTGACTGGCGCACAGCACACAACTTTCTCTTACCTTCGGTAATCGAAAGTTGTGTTCTGTGCTTGTCACACCAGATTTTTTGTGTCGACATGTATTAGTTTCCGACAGTAGGGTACAATTGAATTCAAGATGTAAAATTTATAAGAATGGGAAAATATTTATATTTTGATACCATGGCAACCATTTCTCCTATCTTTTCTATGGAGTACAAGAGTAAAGTGGTCTTCAGAAGATTTCAATCACAAAATGAGAATATACATTTTATAGAGAATCTAAAAAATAATTGATTTTTGAATTTAAAAAAAAATCGTTGGAGCAAATTTTGAGAAAATCGAAAAAAACTGAAAAAGTGCATCAGTAAAGTGCTAGTACTTTTTGGTCGATTTTGTTCAAAAGCTTCGTGTCACATCCCATGGGGGTGCCTAACTTAAATATAAAATTTCAACTTCCTAGCTCTTTTCGTTCTTGAGATATTTTGTTCACAGACACACAGACACACACACAGACACACACACAGACACACAGACAGACAGACAGACCATGTCGCGAAAACCACTTTTTTGGATTCAGGGGACCTCAGAACGTGAAGATCCATCAAAATCTCGACATCGAATTTTTGACATGAATCCAATACTTTCTCTCTATATATATATTACATATATACATAGGTAAGAGAAAGTAAAAAAAATTTATATCATAAATTCTTAAAGATTTTCTTAAATTTTTTACTCACTGATTATATTAAATAAATAAATTCGGGCATAAATTTTAGAACAATTCGATATGTTAGCGTTTTGGTTGCATAAGCTCCGGGCTCAAGCTTCAACTGTTGCGCTTAATGTATGTTTCAAACGTTTTTTTTTCTCGAATTGATGAATTTCGGACTTTCCCCACTATGATTCTCAGCAGGCGATATAAGAAACGATGAAAAGGCAGTCAAATAATAAAAATCAAATTAAATATTCTCTGTCGACGTTTCGAACGCACTTGGAGCTCATTAGAATAGAACGAAAGATCATAGGCTTAAATGGAAACAGCTCAAAATATTCATACAGAGACGTATACTGGTGGAAATGAAAAAAAAATATTTTTTCCAAACAAACGTATTGTATAATATATAATAATTTAAATACAGTAGGCTACTTGTGCAGTGAGGGACAATATTAAGTCCCACCCATGCGTTTTCTACTTGTGATTATTTCATTGTTTTTATAAAAGAAAATAAAAATCTTTAATGGAAATTTTCTAGGTTTGAACCATGAAAGTTTCCATTAAAAATGATATAATATTTTTTTTAAAAACAATGAAATAATCACAAGAAGAAAAGGCATGGGTGGACTTAATATTGTCCCTCACTGTACGGTATAATTAGTTTTGGCTGTCTCTTCATTATTTTCTAAATTAAAATATATAGGTATAGACTATATATTGTCAAAAGGACCCTCTCAGGCTCATATGATTATTTTAAGGAGGGTGAGCAATATTTGGGTTTTTTTTTTTAATACCTTTGTTTATGTAAGGTATTTTCTAAAATGAAAATATTGAAATATACATTTTCATGTACGGTTATTCTGTTTTTTTTTTTTTTTTTTTTTATAAAACTACTTTGTCTTTTTTAAAACTGTTAATTTTATTAAAAATAATTAAATATGAAGGTCTGATTGGCTGTTTTAAAGTAAAAAGCCCTTAAATAAATAAATATATAATTTTAAATGTCAGGAATAAGCCGACTCGAACCTAAAACATAAGACGCTTTCTTGCACATGAGATCCTCCCGTCTAGGGGAAAATATATATGTCTTTTTGAAAAAGTCGAGCTCTGATGATGGTCCAAACCTCAGACTGAAACGTTGACCGTGGACTGATCTTCATAGAGAAACAACATTGGCTGCAGTTCTTCTTGTTTGTTTGCTCTTCTTCTTCTTACTGTTGCATCTGATTTAGCTTTACTTCCAAACAGGTGCAAAAATAGTATAGCATATTGAAAGCGTTGCTCGTACCGAAAAATTCCTGATATCATTATTTAACAATAGCAAAAATACATTTAATTAGAAGAAAGTTGGAGCTTGACCGTTTGGCTGATGAAATTTATTTAAATCAAATAAATATCAACAAAATCGAAATGGTTTTTGGTTCTCGGTCTCTCCTGCTTATTGATTACCCTTCAGCTTAGCAGCTCATATTTTTTTAAGATTTGAAGGCCAACAAAATCAATTACATAAAGTCTATATGGTTTCTATTAAAATCTGTTTTAAATTAATAAATTCTTAGTGAATTCCTGTAGTAGATGAAATCTATTTTGTTTAATCCAATCATATTAGAAAAGATAATGATCCTTTAATAAAAGATAAATCCTCCCAAGGATTTAATCATTTCCTCTAGATAGCTTAGTCAGTTTCGAATATCCATTAAAAGTGCAACTTCATTTTTCCCAACAGTAATGACTCACGATTTAGATTAAAAGATCATGGTGTTTATAAAAATGTCGACAAAAGGCATTTCTGAATTAAGCTCTAGATGTTAACATCGTTATTCCAGCCAAACGTCCATCCGTAAATGAAAATAAGGAAGGAAAAAAAAAACTTAATCTTCTCTTTTTGGAGGACAGAGAATTTTTTTTAATGTCTTAACATGTGATTTGTTAATATAATAAATTGCCATGAATTATATATTAAAAAAAAAAAAAAAAAAATTGCTTATGAGTCATTTTTTATGGGAGGGAGATTTTTAAAACAGATTAGATTTTGTATTTGCATAAACCACGTTTCTATCAAAGCGTGCGTCTGTTTGTTTGTTTGTGTGTTGTCTTTTTAAATTCATAAAAATAGTAGAGGGAAAATCAAGTAAAGAGATAAATAAATAAATATATTCTCAATGAAAAATTTTATAAAATAAAAATTGATATAAATGAGCTTGTGAGGGAAATTTATTAACGTGGATATAATTTGATATTATCAATAAAAAGGACGAAAATTTTATCAAGCCCGAGATCCTGGGTTCTCTACCCAAAGAAAAAGATCTCATAATTTAATAAAACTACAACCAATCAATAAATGAAGTATTTAGTACATAAAAGTTTATTGATTGGAATGGATCTATTTTTTTTTGGAAAAAGCTTCTTTTTTTATTTTTATTAATGAAAGTATTAGATTCATGTCAAAAATTCGATGTCGAGATTTTGATGGATCTTCACTTTTTGAGGTTCCCTGAATCCAAAAAAGTGGTTTTAGCGACATGGTCTGTCCGTCTGTATGTCTGGGTTCAATTTAAAGCATGAAGGAATTGAGCTAGGGGGTTGAACTTTTATATTTAAGTTAGACACCCACCCAGGCCGGGAAAATAAGCTTTTGATCAAAATCGGCCAAAAAGTACTAGTACTTTTACTGATGTAGTTTTTCAATTTTTTTTTTTCGATTTTCTCAAAATTCACTCCAACAATTTTGATTAAAATTCAAAAATCAATTATTTTTTAGATACTCTTTAAAATGGATATTCTCATTTTACCATTGACTTCTGAAGACCACTTTACTCTTGTACTTCATAGGAAGAATAGAAGAAATGGTTTCTATAGTAACAAAATATAAATATTCTCCCATGTATATACAGTGAGCGCCACAATTAAGTCCCCACCTGGGAGCTAGAGCCTTGAGTATATAGGATAGTATAAGGTAAATATGAAATAATTTTAATGACCAAAAAGTTAAAATAAAATCTGGTACAGATGATTTTATTTTACTTTTTCGGTCATTAAAATTATTTCACTACATACCGTATACTATACTATATACTCAAGGCTCTATCTCCAGGTGGGGACTTAATTGTGGCGCTCACTGTACAATTGGCAAATATAAATTATAGAAGTATTGTAGGAGGTAGATTGAGTCCTTGTTCTTCGGGGTTACCCATCCGGCGTTCAGCAATAATTTGTCTTGCTTGATATCATTGATCTTGAAGGCTATTCCTATTCACCTAGGCCAGGCCCACCTGCTCGTTCTTATATATAATTCAAATAAAAATTAATTAAAAAAAATAAAAAACTTCGGTGGTCTGTTATAAATGTAATTAAAGTACAATTTATTTTTTTATATAAAACGAGAAAAAGAAATAGTTTCGCTTTGTTGATTTTTATTATAGCCTTAAATTTTAAAATCTTAAATGTTACAATGTAGTCAATAGCGAGGGCTCATCACACCAGCAATTAAACGGATAATCTTTTGAGAACAATTAAGCAACAATCCGCAAAGATCGAAACTTTTTTTTTTTTTTTTTGGAGGGGAAAAAAACAACGTAGAGGATATAAAACTCAAACAAGTCAATTAGCAGATGAAATTCAAAGTCTGAACTCACGCATTCAACATAAAATCTACAAATCACGTTAACACCTTCAACAAAAATAAAACCATCAGCGCTTGTTGTTGTTGTTTTCTACCACTTGAAAAGGATAAAATTAGGTTAAGCTTATACAAACTGGTATTCGCCAGGAACAGATTAATTATACTCGATCTCGACTGATATGTAGACCAGGTTCTAAGTTGAATTATACAAATTGTATCTGTCTGAGGGGAACAGCGAGAGGCTGAGTGACTCTGACAGGTCAGGTCAGTGAGTCAGAATCAGACATGACTCCTAAGGGCAACGGCATTTTTTCAACTCACTAGCCAATTTAAGGTGAAAATCCTATTTCCCTTTTACGCATAACGAAATTAGAAGAGGGTCCCCACCCACTCATGAGATCATTTTAAATGGAATGGATTTCTTTGATGTTTTTTTTTTAATATGTTTATTTCATTCTATGTCAGAGCTGTCTGATAAAAAAATTAAAATCGGATTTATCATTTCCTTTCATTCAAATACTGAAGTTCCAATAATAATAATAATATAGGCATCGTTTTGAAATTTTATATTTATATTTTCAAAACTTTTTTGTTTGTTATAATTAAAGCCCGGATTCCTATGCAATTGCATATTCTATTTGCTAACATGTACGTCCCGAAAATCAAATTTTCTATCCGAATTATGCCTTCTTGGAACTAGGGTTCAAATTAAATGATACTGGTATCCAAATGGCTTAAATAAAATCATCGGACTGCCTGGGATCCGAACCCGCGACTTTTGGTATACGAGGTTAGCCCCGAAGGCAAACCGGGCTTTAGTTATAATGAATGTAAAAGTTCCAAATAAATTATTATTTTTTTTTTTTTTTTAGTTCTCCGATCAAGGGCGGATACATGGGGGGGGGGGTATAGAAGACCAGCACGCTGATTAAACATGTCTCTTAAAATGTTAATTGTATAATATTGTTCCATATAGGATGGTCGTTTTATATTTTTATAGACCCCTACCTCGTGGGCTTCTTGTATTAATATTAGAATCTTAATTTGACTCGTAATTTCCTTCAAATTTTTCCTCATTCTTTTTAAAAATATTTCCAAAATTCTCATGTGAAATAAAAAAAAAAAAAAAAAAAATAAGAATCGCTTATTTCTGTTTCACTTTTTTTCTAAGATGTATGAGACCACTAGCATGCAGGCATTTCTTTTCATCAGAAAATGATTTAAACAGCCTCTGGTTTGAGGTCTGCACGATTTCTCTTCCCTTGGAGCTACCGTGTCCCACGCTCGATTTATTTACCAGATATAAATTTTCTTTTATTCGATATTGATTTTATTCAAAAGTCAAAACGTCTTTGGAATTTTTCTCCCCTCCTCTTTCTGGTGGGGGTTGTAACAAGTGCACTCACTTTGATCGCGTGTTTTCTCCTTTTTTTTTTTATTTATTTATTTCTTTATATATATAAATATTTTTTTAGCTTCTAGCGTTGTTTGCATTGTCTCTGTTTTTCTCCCCGTCGTCGTGACATGGTACAGGAGTACATAAAGTACCGCCACCTCCCAAACCATGCAATATTCATGTACTGGTCGTGTCAATGCGAACCGAAAAATTTCACTTTTTTTCTTTGTAATACAATTCTAATGTAAGAAACATACACCAAGAACATATAATAATCATGCTGTCAACTAGTATGCGAAAAAATAGTTTAGTTCAAAATGAATTATTTATTATATAGACCTATAATATCTTCTTTAAAAAAAAAGAAAAAAAATTATTTTGACCATGAAAAATTCGCACAAAAATAAGATTTATATAATTTTATAGATCTATATAATTTCTTAGAATGTAAATTAGATTAGTTTGCTTAAAAAAATTATAGTAACAAAATTACGTAATAACACAAATTGTTATAATTTATTTTTTCCTTATATAACTTATGTTCTCGATATTAAACTTGTTTTAATGACATATTAGGGATTTATTTTTTTTTTTTTATCTCTTAATAACAGAGAGCAATTAATTCTTTAAAAGTGCATTTGCACCCGAAATGTATAGTTATGGTATTAATAATGTGGGTCAAAATGAAACTAATATCCCTGTTTAAAAGTACATTTCTTAATTATAGAGTAATATTAAGGAACATGAAATGGGAGTTGTAGTGTTTTCAACCTTTATTGCAGAAATTTGTCTGCTGGAAGGTAGGCAACCTGACAAGCTAATGGAATTTTTGATTAATTGTTCCAAAGATCTTCTACGCCGACCAAGCGTGAGCATTGGTTATTTTGGGTAAATCATTTTTTTTTATAAATATATAAGCAGATAATAAATAAAGAAAATCCATTAAAAAAAAGATAGAAGATGAAAGGATCAGAAAATTTTCAAAAATTAGATCTAGATAAATCCTTTTATCATTTTACTTTGGGAACGTTTTTCATCCGAAACAAAATAAATCAAGTCGAGAAAATTTTTCCCTCTATTGAAATCCACATGTTTTTTTTTTTTCAAGAAACTAATAATTAAAAATCTGGTGTGACTGGCGCACAGCACACAACTTTCTCTTACCTTCGGTAATCGAAAGTTGTGTACTGTGCTTGTCACACCAGATTTTTTGTGTCGACATGTATTTAGTTTCCGACAGTAGGGTACAATTGAATTCAAGATGTAAAATTTATAAGTATGGGAAAATATTTATATTTTGATACCATGGCAACCATTTCTCCTATCTTTTCTATGGAGTACAAGAGTAAAGTGGTCTTCAGAAGATTTCAATCACAAAATGAGAATATACATTTTATAGAGAATCTAAAAAATAATTGATTTTTGAATTTAAAAAAAAATCGTTGGAGCAAATTTTGAGAAAATCGAAAAAAACTGAAAAAGTACATCAGTAAAGTACTAGTACTCTTTGGCCGATTTTGTTCAAAAGCTTCGTGTCACGTCCCATGGGGGTGCCTAACTTAAATATACAATTTCAACCTCCTAGCTCTTTTCGTTCTTGAGATATTTTGTTCACAGACACACAGACACACACACACACAGACAGACAGACAGACCATGTCGCGAAAACCACTTTTTTGGATTCAGGGGACCTCAAAACGTGAAGATCCATCAAAATCTCGACATCGAATTTTTGACATGAATCCAATACTTTCTCTCTATATATATATATATATTACATATATACATAGGTAAGAGAAAGTAAAAAATTTTTAAATTTCATAAACTATCTTTTGGAAAAGGTGTTGGTTCGTTAATAAATTTATTTATTTATCCTGGATCCTTTGAGATAATTTATATTTCAATCCTAATGCGCCCAGTTTTAATGACATATTAGGGACTTAGTTTTTTTTTTTTTTTTTTTTTTTTTATCTCTCAATAACAGAGAGCTAACCAAGGATCGCCCTCGGGGCTTGGTGTAGAGGTTAGCGTGCTAACCTCGTATACCAAACGTCGCGGGTTCGGACCCCAGGCAGTCCGATGATTTTATTTAAGCCATTTGGATACCAAATGGCTTAAAAAAAAAAAAAATAACCAAGGGCCGCGGGTTCGCATCCCGTCCCATTTAAATTGTATGGCTACCAATCAATTTAAATAAATAGAGACGGAGTCTAAATGATTATTGATGCCGAAAAAATCCTTAAATGAAATTTAAAAAAATCCAAATCCTAAATAGAATACTTAAATATTTTGAAAAACTTTCTTTTAAATTTAAATATTTGTTATTTGCTTGTTTTAGGGTCTTTTTCGGTATCTAAGGCCTTTCTCTCATATATACAGATAACTACCCCCCCCCCCCCCCATGTCTGAATGGTTAGAGATCTTAATAAATATGATTACATAAAATCCAAAGAGAGTGGGTCATTTGGAATAGGTATTAATTTTATAAATAAATATGTTTGGACCCCAATATACTGTATATCGTAATATTATATATAATGATTATCATCTAAAGTCTATAAGATATCGAAAAAACTAAAAAAAAAAAAAAAAATCTACAGGTAAGGGTGTTAATTTTTTTATATTTGAAAATAATTCCTTAGCCTTTATTTACACAAATCATCTCCAAAATAAGCTTATGATATAACAAAATAAATAAGTTCAAAATCGGATGAAAAAATCTCAAATATTATTATTAATAAAGTAATAATAGTATTATTGTGTGTTTAAAAAGAAGGGCAAATAAGAATTGAATATTATTATTAAATTGTGAATTTTCAAATTATTTTATATAACTCCCTATTTGGTATAGAATTTTAAATTTATTTCAATATTATTATTATTATTAGAATGTTATCCAATTCATTGGTTTAAATCTATTTTTACTAGACTAAAAGACAGAACCGAGAAGTTGAGAAAGTCTATAATAATCTCCAAGTTTTTTTTTTTTTTCTAATCCAAATAAAAATAACAAATTGTTATTAAAAACATTTCACTTAATAATAAATATAGACGCTCCCGGTAGTTAGGCAACCAAACTAGCTCGATTTAAAAAATATAAAAAATACTTGTTATTTTCAATCAAAAATAATTTATTTCATTTAATTTACAGTATTATTTATGTAAAACAAATACAATATGTAATTATTATTAATAGGGTCCGACCGAAACAAGATTTTCAGCCGAAACCGAAACCGAAACCGAATATTCGGCCTCAACCTTAGTTTCGGCCGAAACCGTAACCGAAACCGAAACTTGTATTTCCTATAAAATTTTTTTTTCATTTTACCTTTTTTTTTTTTGAATTTTTTTTCCCTCCCGTGAAAATCATTTTACCTTTTTTTTAGGGAGACTAAAATTTTTTCTCCCTCAAGAGCAAATTATTTGACCTTTTTTTTTTGCATGCGAGTCTCATCCCATTTTTTCAGACTCTGGTTTCGGCCGGCCGAAAGGTTCGGCCACTTTTTGGCCGAAACCGAAACTACGGCCGAAACCATGATTTTTGGCCGAAACTGGCCGAAACCGTAACCGAAACCGAATATTCGGTCGGTTCCTAATTATTAATAATTAAAAATTTGATATTTTTTTAATAAAAACTGAAATTTCTAAATATTTTTTTTTTTTTTTTGTAAATTGTAATCAATAAATTTACAAGTGCTCAAATATTAAACATAAAAGCCAAATTATAAACTAATTAGACAGACTTATTTTGACGAAGTCAGTGTTTTGTACTCGTTATGCAAAACGTCGGTCGTTATGTGAGTCATTCTTTTACAATTTGTTTTGCTCGTTATGCGAATTACTCGTTAGGAGAGATGCTCGTTTCTACTGTAATTATATTCACAAAAGTTTTTTTATGGGTTCAGTATTTCAATTTTCATTAGATTGATTTGATAAAATCTTTTTTTTTATTTTAAATAAAAATTGCATTTAATGATTTCTTCATATATTTTCTCTCTTTGAATTTTTGCGTTATTAAATTCCTATCTTGTGATATCAATAGAGGTTTTTTATTTCCTAAAATTATTGATTGAAAAGAACAAACATTTTTCCGAATGATATAAGATAAATTTAAACATAGACTTTAAGAAGTCAATTATTTGATCAAATTCTCTCGCCTTGAGGATTATTATAGCCTTCAGAATAAACAAAAAAAAAAAAAAAAAAATCAAATATTACAACAAAAATAAAATAAACAAGGCCAAGAAAGTTGAAAAAGAGGGCTTTAATTTTCGAATTTCCCCCCTCCAGTCTTCTTAGTATACTTTCACATTGTTGTAATTCAGATAAGATTTTGGAATTTTCTTTCAAATTTCACTCCCCACCACCCCCTATAATTGCGGCCAAGTTATTTGATTCCCAGGATTATATTGTGAGGTGTTGAATGTTTTGTGCTCGATTCCGATCATCATCACGAAAGAATCGAACCGGCTTTTTGATCGATATCTGATCAATGCATTCACCCAGATCGCACACTAACCATAGTCTTCTTTTATATATATATTTCATGTAATAAGAATTTCGATTATATACTTGAGTAATTAAAAAATCACAGTTTATAAATCAGGTGATGTCGATTTAAAAAAAAAAGTGTAATTAAAAAATGATCCTTTCACTAAGAGAAGATTAAAGAGAAAGGAATTAAGCATAAGAAACAGTTGTATTAATTAATTGCTAGTAATTATCACAATATTACAAGATCACTTAATGACAGATGTTTGAGATGAATAAAATGGTCTTCTCAAAAACATGATTAGTTTAGAAGCTTTATTATGAATGATAAATTATGAAAATCATCTAATGTGCGAACTCTTACTTTATCCTTTAGAAAAGAGAGTCATTTGCAAAGTAATCTTTAGAATTCTTAGTAATAATCAGGTGATTTGTGGGAGTGAAAATCTTGGATGGGTATTCTCCTATTTTTTTAATAATTGAATCATATATAAAAATAATAATTCCTTTAATTTAGGGTTTGGAATTTTTATGTGTGCATGTACGTTTGTAGAAACTTTTCCAGGGAAATATTTTTTTTGAAATGAATCATATATATTCGTCTAATGAAATAAAAATAATGCCCACGGGCTTGGTGTAGGGGTTAGCGTGCTAACCTCATATACCAAAAGTCGCGGGTTCGGACCCCAGGCAGTCCGATGATTTTATTTAAGCCGTTTGGATACCAAATGGCTTAAATAGAAATGTCTGGACCCCCAATAGATATTATCATATTTAACGGTTAAGGCTTATATGGCCTAAGTTGCCGAAAAGACTGTGTGAATGTGTGTGAATGTGAGCGTGCGATTAAAAATTAAATATTTTTTTCACTTCCCGCACAACGGCAATAATAACGGGAAGGGGGGGAGAATTTTTTTCTCTATTAGATAAGTAGTTAAATTTGATTTTGATTTTTTTCAAGAGGGAGGGGGGCAAGTGTCCTAACTTGCTAAAAGATCAGTTACTATTTTTTTGGTTACCATTTTTTTTAAGAAATTATTTATTTTAGGTATTTGTACACAATGAGGGGCTGAACAAGCCCTATGTACATCTCAATTTTAATTAAATAAATAAATATTTGAAATGTTCCATCAAAAGTTCCATCAAAATCACATTTTTTTAACACATCTTCATAATATAAGTAGAACTTGGAAATTTTTTTTTTTTTTATTTTGGCTTCAAACGGTAAGGAGAATTTTCAAGCAAAGACACTACCATGTCATCGAAATTAAGGGCCGGCTACTTAAGTTCTAATCAAATAGCAAACTTATCCAACCGATAGAAAATCAACGATATAGTAAACAAGTACCTTAGCCTTCAAGTTAAAAAATATATAGATCTACATATAGAGTAATTAGCTATCTGAGGTATAAGTAGTAGTAGTAGTAGTAATTTTCTTGGCCCCGTTATCTGAAGTATAAGGAAAGTTTTGTGAAGTTAGCAACTTAATAAAGGCATCAATTATAAAAATTATTAAACATGAAAAAAAAAATTAATTAAAATAAATATTAAAAATTAAAATAATTAATTTTTTAACAAATATTTAAAAATTTCTAAAAAAAAAAATAATAATAATAAAACAGGCTTGTGTTTCTAATTCCACCCCTTTATTAAGTCTTAAATCGAACTTTAGGTCTTAGCTACGATCTGGGGCTGTTTTTTAATCATATGATTATCATAAATAGATGTCAATAAGCATAGTTAACTAGCTTATCCGAGAGATAGTTAATTAGAGCTTAAGAATGTCTGAGAATCTTAAAAAAGAATCTTGCAATATGCTTTTGAAAAAGTAACCAAAGGAGAGTATTTCCATTTGGGTATTCTTTAAAAATAAGATAATAAATACAATCAATTGTTTATCAAGAGTCGCGGGAGCGACTCGTCGCCGAGCATGTGAAAAGCAAAAGAAAGCAAAGAAACTCTTAATACTACCATTTAGTTGATATTCCAATAGATGCCAATGGCCCATTGCATTTAGATGGACGAGTCGTCCCTAGACTATATTATCAAGAATGATTTTAAATCCTTAATAAAAGATAGGGACGTGAAAAAATTTTTTTGAGAAACTTTTCTCTTTCTGGGCGAATATCTCAAAAAGGTTTTAAGATATCGGAGCCAAATTTTTTTTATATTAAACTAGAATAAATAAGGATTATTTTGAGCACGAATTCAAAAAAAAATTCCAGTCCCAAAAAGAATGGCAGAGGCTCAAAGTTGAGATTTTGCCGATTTCGGAAGGTCAAAAGTTAGTCTCTTATTTTTCCTTTTTTTTTCTTTTTTTTCTTTTTTTTTTCATTCTTTTCTTCAATTTTCAAATTTTTAGACAAAGCTACAGGTTTCCCTGCTGGACCGATTTGGATGAAATTTAAAATACAAATAGATACTATCAAAAACCCGATACCTTTGATATAAAATTTCATTTTGTATCAAAAGTGACTTTTGGAGAGGCATTCAAAATTTCAAATTTGTCCTATCTTTAACATGGCGAAAAGACAATTTTGACTATTTTGCTCCCTGATGACGTCATCTAGGAACATATATATTAATATTAGTAATTTTCATCCCTAATGGAATAACAATTTTTAGGATAAATCCATTCAGATAGAAATACAATAGATTAACGTGATAAGAAGAAGTGCTACCAACATAACAAAAATAAAAAACCTAAAATTTTATAAAATTTGGTGAAATCCTATGTTTATCGTTTTGAATGGATACTAAACGATGTATTTACATTCTACCAACATAACAAAAATAAAAATCCTAAAATTTTATAAAATTTGGTGAAATCCTATGTTTATCGTTTTGAATGGATACCAAACGATGTATTTACATTCTACCAACATAACAAAAATAAAAAACCTAAAATTTTATAAAATTTGGTGAAATCCTATGTTTATCGTTTTGAATAGATACCAAACGATGTATTTACATCCTACTAACATAACAAAAATAAAAAACCTACAATTTTATAAAATTTGGTGAAATGCTATGTTTATCGTTTTGAATTAATACCAAATGATGTATTTACATTCTACCAACATAACAAAAATAAAAATCCTAAAATTTTATAAAATTTGGTGAAATCCTATGTTTATCGTTTTGAATTAATACCAAACGATGTATTTACATTCTACCAACATAACAAAAATAAAAAACCTAAAATTTTATAAAATTTGGTGAAATCCTATGTTTATCGTTTTGAATGGATACCAAACGATGTATTTACATTCTACCAACATAACAACAATAAAAATCCTAAAATTTTATAAAATTTAGGGAAATCCTATGTTTATCGTTTTGAATGGATACCAAACGATGTATTTACATTCTACCAACATAACAAAAATAAAAAACCTAAAATTTTATAAAATTTAGGGAAATCCTATGTTTATCGTTTTGAATAGATACCAAACGATGTATTTACATCCTACTAACATAACAAAAATAAAAAACCTAAAATTTTATAAAATTTGGAGAAATCCTATGTTTATCGTTTTGAATAGATACCAAACGATGTATTTACATTTTACCAACATAACAAATATAAAAAACTTAAAATTTTATAAAATTTGGTGAAATCCTATGTTTATCGTTTTGAATTAATACCAAATGATGTATTTATTTTTTACTGTTTGGAATGCATATTAAAATATCTATTCATGGGATAACTTAATATTTAATAAACAAAAATTATTAAATAATATTTAAATGCAATATTTCACAAAAAGAAGTGAAATCTCAGCCAAAAACATCGGAGATGCAAAAAGGGGCGCCTCGCATTATTTTTGCCCAGCGTCGAGGTGAAATCAAAAAAATGCGCCTCGCTTTTCTGATTTATATAAAAGCGAGGATATATGAAACAAATAAAATTCTGTAGGGGTTTTATTTAAGTGAAAATATTTCCTCGCTTTTATATAAATCAGAAAAGCGAGGCGCATTTTTTTGATTTCACCTCGACGCTGGGCAAAAATAATGCGAGGCGCCCCTTTTTGCATCTCCGATGTTTTTGGCTGAGATATAATAAGACAAAATTCTACTTATACAGTAGTAATTTTATAAATATAGTAGAAATAATTTTGAACATTTCTGAATAAGCAATTGATACCTAACGTACTGAAATGACCAAAACAAGAATTAGAATTGTCATATACGCTTGACTGACATTCCAAGATACTAAACATCCGACTTACATGTAGAGGACAACGTTTTATACACAAATCAACCCGAGTGGAAAAACAAACAAAAAATGATATTTCAATGCAATCATGCGAGGTTGTAAATTACAAGTTGGGTGGCCTTCAACCAAACAGAACTCAATTGAGTCTTATAGTCTAAAGAAATCCTTTAAAAATAGATCACGAACAGAAATCTTTTTTTCTTTTTCTGGTGTATTCGGTAAAGGCGGTGCTCCTGAGATAGATTCGGAATAAATTGGCCCGGGCTGAGCTGATTGGCCTGGTCTTAAGGTCACGGAGAGCCTAACGAGGTTCTCAGGTGTCTGTCTGGCTGTCTGCAGGTCAAACAGGTCCTCTCTTTCTCTCTCTCGCTGGTCATCCCACATCCGGATATCATACACTCTTCCGCGATTTTTTTTTCTTTTGCCATTTCGCCTAAATCAATTATTTTGTTTACCCCATTAAAAATTAATTGACAACAAGATATAAAACCAAAACTTGTTATTACCTGGATAGAATGATCAGAAATTAGGCAACTAATATTTTGTATCTATTTTAAAAAATTGACGCCTGAGGCTGTTATAAATAACGACAAGAGTGGTTTATAGAGAGATTTATACAAACAAAACAAATATAACTATTATGCAATGTTTGTTGAAAGTGTTCGTATTTTCTAATATTTCATATAGTCTATCAGAGGTTCCAAAGAACAAGAAGAATTCCAAAGATTTCAAATTATAATCTCAAAATTTTATAATAAAATTGTAGTATTGTACCAAAAATAATTCACATCGAACTTATTTAAGCACTTAATTTTTTTTGAAATTTTTTTTATTTGTTTTTTTTTTAATTATGAATTTGAGTTTGATCTTTTTACTTTCTCTTACCCTATATATGAAATATATAGAGAAAAAGTATTGCAATCATGTCAAAAATTCGATGTCGAGATTTTTTATGTTTCTCTTCGATTTCTAATTCAAATAATTTTCCGTCATTTTGTCAGCTAAGAATTTCATTTGAATTGATAGCCAATCCAATTGAAATAAATTTCTGTCGCATGAGACGGGATGCGAACCCTTGACCTTTGGTACCAGAAGCTAATGCTCTAGCCCTGAGCCACAGGTTGAAGAATAATTTTTACTTTCTCTTATTAATATTGTTTTGTTATTGTATTCTTTTAATATTGCTTTAATTTTCTTTACATTGTTTTTCTATGTATATATTTATTTTTTGTATTATATTTAAAGTGGGTGTTGTATTTAAACAATAGGTGACAGAAGCAGGCAGTCAGTTATTAGTACGATATCATCAAAACAATTTTATAACTTAAACTTGGCGCATCGTATATAGACTGATAAGCATTGCATTGTACAAACAATTTATGTATAATATAATTATACACGCCAACTGACAACTCATGTTCGTCTCAATGCTGTCATTTAAGTTCATACTCTCTATTATGGAACTGAAGATGGCGATAATTCATTAAAGCTGTGTTTCCTAAACTGAAGGTTTTATTTCGTGGATTCTAATAACCTCTTGCCTGCTCCTGTCACCTATTGTTTTTGTATTATATATCAATACAAATTTTTGTAGCGTTTTGTATACTCATGGTCAAACAAAAAGCCAAGAAATAAATAACAAAAACAAATAAACCTAAGAAAGAAGAACAAGAATGCCAAGCGAGGCGAAACCTAGAGTGGGTAACCCCGAGGAATCAGCTTGTGGAACTCCTCCAGTAGCCATCGGTATTATCAAATTAAATACGTAGACCAGTGTGGTTCCCAACCGGTGTGCCGAGGCACTCAAGGGTGCCGCGAGATATTTAGGTAAAAAAAAGAGTTGAAAAAAATAAAAGTTTTGCTAAAAAAGGCCAAATGATTTAAACGGAAACGGCAAAAATTTTGCGTACCCTGGTAGGAATACACAATTGGGCCAAGCCTCGGGCCAGGCTTGGACCAATCGTGCCGAGCATTGGGCGAGGCTTGGGGCAAGCCTTGTCTAACCATTGGGCGAGACTTGGTCCAAGCCTTGGAATGATAACAATGTACCCAGCCTTGGGAATCAAAAAAACCAAGGTTGGCCCAAGCCTCGAGAATCAAAAAAACCAAGGTTGGCCCAAGCCTTGGAAAACAAAAAATGGATGGTCGATCCAAGCCTCGAGGAAAAAAAGTTGTTTCTCGAGAGATTTGAACTCGAGCTTTTTGGTTTTGTTCTTCATTTGTCAATGCCTTTACGCTCTCGTACACAGTTGTTATATTGATATGACTCTCTTTTAAGCTATTTGATTTGCCTTTTATTTTAGCTAAATAAACTTTATAAAACAATCACCAGATTTAAAATATATATTACTGTTTTTTTCAATTAATAGTACTTGATTTAATTTAATTTTTTTTTTTTAATTACATGATGGGTCAATTAAGCATTGGGCCAAGCCTGGTCCGAGGCTTGGCCCAATGGTCTCTACCCAAGGCTCGGTTTAATAATATATTACCATTGGGCCAAGCCTCGGTCCAGGCTTGGTCCATTCGTCTTCCCAAGGCTCGGTTTAATACTATTGGGCCAAGCCTGGTCCGAGGCTTGATCCAAGGCTTGGCCCAATGGTATTATATTATTAAACCGAGCCTTGGGAAGACGATTGGACCAAGCCTGGACCGAGGCTTGGCCCAATGGTATTATATTATTAAACCGAGCCTTGGGTAGTGACCATTGGGCCAAGCCTCGGACCAGGCTTGGTCCAATCGTCTTCCCAAGGCTCGGTTTAATAATATAATAACATTGGGCCAAGCCTTGGATCAAGCCTCGGACCAGGCTTGGCCCAATAGTATTAAACCGAGCCTTGGGAAGACGAATGGACCAAGCCTGGACCGAGGCTTGGCCCAATGGTCACTACTCAAGGCTCGGCAAATGACAACTGGCCCAAGGTTCGGCCAATTGTCAGCATTGGCAATTCCTACCAGGGGTAGAACGGAAAAAATAAAGCTTTGCTAAAAAAAAAAAATAAATAAATAAAAAAAACAGATCAAATGATTTTACACGGAAGTGGGAAAAAATTTCCGGGATTTCTGGAAGGAAAATTTTAGAAAAAAAAAAAAGGAACGGGCCCCTAGTGTGTAATGTTATTCCTAACGCACCTTTGGGGTGCCGTGGACTTCAAAAGGTTGGGAAACACTGACGTAGACATTAAATCCCTAATGGCCTCTGCAGCCGAAAAGGGTAATAATAAAAAAGAACAAGAGTATAATTAATTAGTTTAAGAAAAATTTTTAAAATTAATTTTCGCACTTGAAATATAAATAGGATAGGACACCGAAGTGATTTTAATGAGAAAATACAGCTTTTTTTTCTATCTTAGGTTTTCTCAGATGAATTTTCAAATAGTGAGCGGATAATTTTTTGAGGCACCGGGTATATATACAATATTGGATTTTAGTAGTGAATGTCATCCGCAATGAAATCCGTCTTAGAAATGAGAAGCTACTAGTTTTTTATCTGGCGCCAATCAGCCATAAATAATTTATCTTATTAATGAGTTTTTTAAATTAAATATTTGAATATCTATTCTTAATCTGGGTCAGAAAAAAATACTTGAAATCAAAAGAGAGCGTGTGAAAAAAAATATTATATTTTAATTGAGACTAATATGAATAAAAAAGAGTAAGTATATTTAATTTTATTGAATATTTAGACAAAGAGAAGTCTAAATTTGGAATTAAGCAACTCATTATCTTTAATTGCATACACTTGTGATTCCTTAATTTAGGTATGGTATCTGTCTTTGAAAAAAAAATTAGACAAAAAAATCAGAAAGTGGAAGAGAAAACAAACCTAGAAAAAGAAATCAAAGAATTTAGGGCTAAATTTTACAATGTGTATGTTTACAATCACTTCCTTTTTACTTTCTCTTACCTATAAGCTTATATGTAATATATAGTGAGAAAGTAATTGATTCATGTCAAAAATTCCATGTTGAAACTATGGAAATACATGTTTTGAGGCCCCCTGTGTACAAAAAAGTGATTTTCGTAAATTGGACTGTGTGTGTATGTGCGCATCGATTTTAAACATGGAGAGGTCCACATAATACTTAACGCCTTTTTTGACGATTTTCTAGTCCCCTCCCCCTAACACAGTTAGTCACATACAAACAAACCCTCCTACAAATATTAACCCCTCCTCCCTAACGCCTTACGTAATATGTGGACGACTCCTATGAAGAAAATGCGGTAGAAGATTGAAATTTTATATTTAAGTTAGTTACCCTCCCGGACAGTTAAAATAAGCTTTTGAACAAAATCGGCCAAAAAGTACTAGTACATTACTGAAGTACTTTTTCAGTTTTTTCCGATTTTCTCTAAATCAACTTTTACGATTCTGATTAAAATTCATAAATCAACTATTTTTTAGATGCTCTTTAAAAAGTATATCAGTAAAATTTTTCGTCAAAATTGTTTGAAGTACACTTTATAAATGTAGTATTTCAGATTTTTCAAATTCTTTTTTCAGCTCTTCCTTTCATAGACCAATGTTAAATCCCTATGGGGATTTGCATGTTAATTTCGATTCAAAATGGGGTCCCCTTTGGAACTTTTTATACATTTAAAAAAATTTTTTCCAATTCTTATGAAATTTTGTATTTATTTAGGTTTCACTATTGGGTATAAAATATCCAAATATGAGAACAAAAGCGGCCAATATTTAAAATACACAGAGCCTATGGAAATTTTGAATCAATTGACTTTTTTACATTTTACTTATGAAATGTAAGTAGTCAAGTTAACCAAGATGCTATGGAAAAGTAAATATATCTCGACACAAACAAATCTGGTGTGATAGCATAGTACACAACTTTCGATTACCGAAGCTAATAAAAAGAAGCGGGCTGTGCGTTAGGTTACACCAGATTTTTATATAGAGTACAAAAAAAGAAATATTTTAAACATGCTTTGATAGACTTCTTGAATAAAACAGATGAACTTTATCAAGAAGATTGTAATTCTTTATATTATAATTGAATACTAGTGACCGAGTCAAAAGAAGCGAGTTGTTGAGCGACTCTAGATCAGGATATGAATCAATCATCATCAGGATCATTAGTGCGGACCTCAAGGCCCTTTCTGGAGCGTGAAGGAAGGACCTCTACTCTCTTTCGGGACCCACATCACATTCCCCCCACCCCCACCACTCAAACACCGCTGAGAATAACAAAAAAAAAAAAAAAATCATCCAGAAAAATAATTGAATCATGCTCACTTAACAAGTGTGAGCATCGTTGCATATTTCCTTAATAAAGTGAGTGAGTGAGTGAGATTGGTCTGACAGGAGGAAAAGTTGAAATCTGTTATTAAGTTTTAATTATATTTTCTATTCGGAATTTATTAAGGTATCCCAAGATGGATATATTAGTTCGAGGAAAATTAATTAATTTAAGATTTGGTTATTTTTTTTCCTTATTTGAGGATTTTATCTTAATTAAAAATTTGCGTCAATCATGTAAAACTGCATGAAAAAATAAAAAAAATCTGATGTGACTGGTTGCACACCAGATTTTTTTTGGGTTGAGATATATTTAGTTTCCGCCGATATAATTATTAGAATTCAAGAAATAAAATCTCTATATAATAAGAAAATATTTATATTTTGTTACCATGGCAAATACTATCTTTTCTATGACGCACAAGAGTAAAGTGGTCTTAATAAGATTTCAATGGCAAAATTGAGAATATACATACATTTTAAAGAGCATCTGAAAAATAATTGATTTTGTAATTTTAGACAAAATCGTAGGAGCGAATTTTAAGAAAATAGAAAAAAACTGAAAAAGTGCATCGGTAAAGTACTAGTACTCTTTGGCTGAATTTGTTCAAAAGCTTCGTGTCACGTCCCAGAAGGGTGACACAATTATAAAATTTAAGATAAGAGCAGATATTATTTTATATGAATAATGATAATATTAAAAACCCAAGAAACGAACATCTCACTTATGTATCGCCACAAAGGAATGAAATAAAGACGCATTGTTGTGGATACTAAATTTCCATAAGCCTTTTAAAGTCAAAAGCAACTAAGGCTTTGTAAAGAAACTCCATCTATAATTTTTTTTGAAAGATGTTAATAATTAAATTGATGAAGAGTCTATATTAATGGAACAAAAATTGGTTGACCTTCACCCCCGAGTGTCTCTTGATGAAGTCGGTATAATATTTCGCCTTCAAGTGTGTTTAAATATTTTATTAGTTGCTAAACGCCCGGTGCCTATTAGGTTTCAGGCGGGCGCCGCTGAGAGGGCATCAATCTCAGGCAGGTTGATGTTCTAATCTGGAGCCTGGAGGAGCAGAGAGCATCTGGACCCGTTGCTCTCGGGCTTAATTACTCAGCATCCTCGACCCTGCCGACAAACACGATCAGCTCGTCTTGGCCGCCTTCAGATATCTATGAAATTGGTCGATTTTTCATACGAGATGGCCTATTCATACTCACTAATGTTCTCGAGCCTCAAACAGGTGGTGATCCCCCCACCAGATTTCATGTTTATCTTATTCTAAATTGGTTACAAAATGTATCTTGATAGGTTATAATTTTTCTTTCCCCCCCCCCCCCCCCCCACCTTAATTCAATTTGAAATTCGATAGAGAAATGAGCTAATAAAAAAGTATAATTCAATATTTAGATTGCTCAAATTAAATAAGCTAAATAGTTTAATTTTAAGCTGATAACCGTTAGCTCTAGTTGAAATACATATATGGCAGTTGATATTATATTCTATACATCGTTCACAAATTATTTAATTTGGATACCAAATGACTTAATAAACACCCCCAATATATTATCTTATACAAGTATCAAAGTCTAATGCTAAGTTGCCAAAAACTGTGTAATGTGAGGGATAAGAAAAAGTGTGAATGTTTTTATAAAAATAATAATATATATTGTATTATTTAATTATGTAAATTTTATTTATTGTAAAGTTTTTTTCCGCAACGGAGGCCATTTAGACTCTCTATTTATTTCAATGTATTGGTAGCCAATTAAATTGAAATAAATTGTCGCATGAGATGGGATTCGAGCCCGCGACCCTTGGTACAGCAGGCCTGCACGCTAATCCCTACACCAAAGCTCGAGGGCAAGGTTATATGTTTTAATATATTTTATTAGTTAGTATCGGGAATGGGCAAAATCCTTTAAAAAGGATTAACTATCCTATCCATAGATCCGGGCAATTCGGACGATTCGATCGAGTAATCCGATCCGGCTGCTGCAAAAGCTATCCCATTCCGGCATCCGATAAGTTCGGGCGATCCAATCCGATTTAGAAAAAGGATCGCTGTTTCGATCCGAAAATTCAGATCCGCGATCCAAAAATCCGATCCAGATTCCGTTTGGATAAATCAAAAGGATATAGGCCCCCTACTTCTTCTTCTTCTTCTTTCTTGGCCTTAATCCCGCGGTGTAGGGTCGGCAGTTCATGGGTTTTTGCGACTAGGAAAGAATAAAACAGGCCGGCCCGTCTCGCGGTCTGACGCCTGTTGAAAATATGGAAGGGTAGAGACTGACATGCAAAGTAAAGAAGTAATGCCAGTCTCAGCTAGGGTAGCTCGTGGTCGCCATCCACGTACCCATAAGATGTGGGCCCCTGAGCAAATGTGTCCTCGGAGCAAAATATAGGCCCTACATATTTACTAAAAAGTAAAAAATTTGAAGCATTGTAAATTCTTTGCGAAAGGGTTCGCGAAAATTGCTAATCTTTCGAAATTAATATAAAGGGAGGATGAACCAACTCGCGTTGCCTCTTTAATCCGTCCCTGATTGTGAAACTATTTGAAAAGTTAATTTGACTTAAAAATAAGTTAGAATAAATTTAGAAAATTTCTATTGTAGTAAATCTTTAGAGTAATATTTATCTCTGAATATATGTTTATTATAAATATAGCATATATTTTTTTCAAAGTGATATAATACACAATTCTAGAATATATTTTTAAGTTGTATTTTTTTAATTAATAGTCAAATAATTTTTTAAAATCACCCATGAATAGCAAATGATTAATTATAAAGATGTTCTCTACGAATGACAAAATAGTAGCTATTAATGCATATCGATCTTCCGGGGGTATTTCTCGTAAGTAATATGAATGGTGCAGGTTAAAGCTTTGAAAACGTGAGCGAATCTCTATAGTATTATAAACATGGCATATAGACGGATGATAAATAGATCCGGTCCATATCCTGGCGGGGGAGGCTGCAATCTTAGCTCTAGGCCAAAGACCGGACTCGTAATACAAATAACTCGACATGCTCAAGTGCAGAGAGCAAGCAGCAAGTTGAGCATTCACCCACACAGAGCAACATCATGTTCCTTCTTTCAATATATTATAGAACTAGGCAGTTAATCCGGCGTTAATCGGAATAAGAATAATGAGGATTAATATTAAGCTATGAGTAAAAACACTTCAATCAATTTTCGTGACTTCGAAATAAATATTAACAACATTCTTATGGGGGTAATAATTAATGATAATTGTTAATTGATAATCGAGAGAAAAATTCACTGGGTATTATCATTTGGCAAATATGGATGTTCTAGATTTTTTATTTGCCACTAAAGTATTTTTTTAGAAATTTAAGAACCCCCCCTCCTTACAAGCAAAAAATTAAAAAAAAAAATATTATACCATTCCTCCAAAAAATTTGAAATAACGTCACCAATCTAAATTCCGTGTTTTTAATATCTTAATCTAAAAATTAATAAAAGATTACATGTAAAATAAATCTATATAATAACAGAAGAATTATTACAAATTCTAATGTTATATATCCACCGATGTTGAAAAAAAAGAGAATGGCTCTATCTAACCTTAGTAAAATTAGAAAATATTGAAAATTTCGATAAAATAAAATCTGATGTGACTGTCGCACAGCACATTACCTTCGGTAATCGAAAGTTGTGTACTGTGCTTGTCACACCAGATTTTTCTTGTCGAGATATATTTATTTTCAGCCGATATATTAGAATTCAAGATGTAAAATTTATAGGTATGGGAAAATATTTATATTTTGTAACCATGGCAACCATTTCTCCTATCTTTTCTATGAAATACAAGAGTAAACTATGCTTCAAACAATTTTGAGGGCAAAAAGAGAATATACATTTGAAAGAGCATCTAAAAAATAGTTGATTTTTGAATTTTAATCAAAATCGTTAAAACCAATTTTGAAAAAATCTAAAAAAAACTGGAAAAATACGGATCAGTAAAGTACTAGTACTTTTTGGCCAATTTTGATTAAACGCTTATTTTCACGCCCTAGATGGGTGTCTAATTTAAATATAAAATTTCAACCTACTAGCTCAATTCCTTCATGCTTAAAATTGAACACACACAGACATACCATGCCAAGAAAACCACTTTTTTGGTTTCAGGGGACCTCAAAACGTATATCCATCCAAATCTCGACATCGAATTTTTGACATGAAACCAATACTTTCTCTCTCTATATATTAACATATATAGAGGTAAGAGAAAGTAAAGAGACATTTTTTCGACCCCTTATGAATTGTTGAAAGTAAATAGCATATGACATCAATAAATATGAATATTATTAAAATGAAAGCAAGATGAAAATTAGTATTTTAGAAATTAATTTAATAACGAGTAGAATTATTATCTTAGATTTAATAACGTAATCTAATTAAAAATAATAAAACTAGAAATAATTTATATTCTCAGAGATGAAATATTAATCTGCCCTAATAAATAATTAATTATCTTAGATTTTTAATAATAAAGAAGAACATAAATGTAAGAAAGTAGTTGAGAAAAGAGAAAAATTTCTTTTTTTTTAACCATCAAGGAAGAGATCTATGAGGTATTGTTCTAAATACGGTATTTAGAATTGTTAAAGTGTAATTATTAAAAGAAGATTGGCATTCTTTAATTCGGTTCTTTATGAAGCTTTGGCAGATCCTGTCGAGATCAAGAGAGCAAAATTTCAAAAGCGTGCACGTGTGCAGACAAGCAGACAGACACTTCTTATAAGCAAGTCGAGCGAAGGAAGGACCAACTATCCGATCCCGGAGCATTGTACCCGCAAGTTGCGGGACAAAAGCCGGCCGGCTTTGGCACAAAAGGGCGGCACCGTGGGCCGTTAGAACATCTTCATTAGCCATAATGACGAATCGAGGCCGAATCGTCTTAATTACAGTCACCTTGAGAACCGCCGATAATGCCTAACAACTCTTGAATGGCGGCTAATTGATGTCGGGCGGAATGCGGAGAGGAGGGTACTGTTACCCTAAAGCCCCCCATCGATACTTGAGTCCGATGAAAATGGACCTGGCAAAGGTCAGCTCGGCGAGATCCGCCAATCTCGAAAGCCCCGATTCCGTAGAAATGAGTATACTCGAAATAGACCTAGAACCTATACTTAACATTGCCCCGGATGGCGTGAGTACATTCATTATACAGTCATGGCACAATATAGCCAATCAACCGTGCAATTAAACCATAATAGTTTTCTAATTTAATTTTAAAACTATTAATCAATCGAATAATCAATTTTCAAAACGTCATTTACAATTTACTAAGAAAATACAAAGAAAAAACTTTGCTTTCATTATTATGCAAGTTATTTCTCAAATAGCTATAAAAATTAGAGTTATATATTTATGAAGTGGCGAAACTACCGCCTCCGCATTCGCCCCTAGCCTCTCTTAATATATTTTCTAAAGTTATCTAAGCCGAAACGGCCACTGTACTATATAAATATTTAGATAAATTTATTTTTTAATAACAATTGAGTATGAATAAATTTTTATTTTCTTACAATTTCTATCTCATAAACAGCAAGCCCATATTTATTTATTCATTTCTCAAAGAGCTGGGTGATATTTTACTTAATAATAGGCTTACTTGCCTAGTAAAAAAGCAAAAATAGTCAAAGTCACATCCATATCCTGCAATAAACCCATATTTCTAATTTTTCGTCCTTTACATTTATATGTAGCCCTATACTTTAGATTACAATTATTTATATATATAAAGGTAAAGGTATGGAAAAAAAAGTTGAGTCTATTAAAATTAAAAAAATTAAAAAATGTAGAAAAATTTGTGAATTAGAAAAAATTTTTTAATAAAATTATAAAATTTTATTAGGCTATCAAAGAAAGAAATACTCTCCAATGAAGTACACGAGTAAAGTGGTCTTCAGAAGATTTCAATCGCAAAATGGGAATATACATTTTAAAGAGCATCTAAAAAACAATTGATATTTGAATTTTAATCAAAATCGTTAGAGCAAATTTTGAGAAAATCTAAAAAAACTGAAAAAGTACATCAGTAAAGTACTAGTACTTTTTGGTCAATTTTGTTCAAAAGCTTAGTGTCACTCCCATGGGGGTGTCTAACTTAAATATAAAATTTCAACCTCCTAGGTCTATTCGTTCTTGAGATATCTTCACAGACACACAACACACACACAGAAAAGAAGACCATGTCGCGAAAACCACTTTTTTGATTCAGGGGACCTCAAAACGTGAAGATCCATCAAAATCTCGACATCGAATTTTTGACATGAATCCAATACTTTCTCTCTATATATATAAAAATTTTTTATAAAATTATAAAATTTTATTAGCTATCAAAGAAAGAAATACTCTCCAATGAAGTACACGAGTAAAGTGGTCTTCAGAAGATTTCAATGGCAAAATGGGAATATACATTTTAAAGAGCATCTAAAAAACAATTGATTTTTGAATTTTATTCAAAATCGTTAGAGCGAATTTTGAGAAAATCTAAAAAAAAAAAACTGGAAAAATACATCAGTTAAGTACTAGTACTTTTTGGCCAATTTTGATTATGAATGATGAATCCAATACTTTCTCTCTATTATTAACATATATAGAGGTAAGAGAAAGTAAAAATAAATATTTAAAACTCTCTAGAACGGGAAACCGAATCAATTGTATAAGAAGCAAGACTTATACCTCTGAGCTTTAGCCCAGGGTCTAAGCAGTGACTGATTCAAACTTTTTTCATACTAAGCCATTCACTTAATATTTCTTGATACGTATTTGAATTCTTTAATTTTTTTTCTTTTAGTTAATAAAAGCCATTTTTAGAATGGATTTAGAATTTTATATACTCTGAATGAATTTAACTAGTTTGTCTTCTGAATGGCTCAATTAATACAATGATTTCTTTACAAATTTTCTCTGCTTTATTTTAAGAGATCCATAATCCATTAACTCACCAGGTGTGTTAGCAAGTATAATGATAAGAGTAAAGCAAGTGCCTATTATATTATCTTGGCTGACTTTAATTGGATCAAAGCCAATTCATATATCGTTTAATCGTGTAGTTGTTATTCGACGAGTGTGGCTTACGGGCCTGTTCTCCTATTTTAATTACACGGACTGTCTGAGAGCTGAGGTTATTAATGTGGGGCTCCAGGCCGCCGCCCCCGCAACACACGACCAGGGGGATCCCATCACCCCCAGGGGAAAGAGAACTAAACCAAACCATTCGTTTGTTTTAGATGAGCTCAAACAGCTGCCTTCTTTATTCACTAGAATCCCTCTTAATATTTTATTCCAGGTGTTTGTGTGCGTGTAGACAACTTAATCGCTAATCAAAACATTTTCTCTTTTAGATTTAAAATGATTCAGGGTCTCATAAAGGTAAAAGTTTGCATTTTAATGGTAGGGACACCTAAAGGCGTAGCCTCGTTTGGACACAAATGAAGACGTCAAGTTCAGGACCTAATTGGGGTGAGTTGAACTTTTCATAAATTTTAGATACTTCCTTCTTTTAGTTTTTACCGACTGACAAAAGTTGGACGAGTATTTATTATAGTATTGTTTGAAATATGGTCTTGAATGCAGAAAAATCAAAAAATATTTTTTTTTAGATGAAGAAAAATCAAAAAATATTTCTTTTGGATGCAGAAAAATCAAAAAATATTTTTTTAAGATGCAAAAAAATCAAAAAATATTTTTTTGGATGCAAAAATCAAAAAATAATTTCTTTTTTAGATGAAAAATAATCAAAAAATATTTTTTTTTTTTACTTTGCTCTCTTGGCCGCTGAAGTCATTTAGGGGTTATTGTATACATATATTTATCAACTGATATCTACCAATGGCTACTGGAGGACATTCAACACGCTAATTACTAGAGGCCACCCAATCTAGATTTCGACCTGCTTGATTTTGCTTAAATGCAACGATCTTGGTAGATCACATGACACAATTATTTCGATTATTGAAGGTAGGTAAAGTCATGTATATAGTTACTCATACCAGATTTTTACTAAACATTCTTTTAAAATTCATCAGGGTAAGTTAAAATTTTTTTTGGAATTTTAGCCTAGTCCGAATTTAGTATTAATCTAAAAGAATTTGAAAAAACTTCATTTTTTTACTTTTCTTTTGTAGAAATCAGGAAGTTGTAAAAGGATATTACAATAAATTTAGTTGCAGAAGTTTTTGTATTATTCAAACTTTATTGAGAATTTCTTTATAGATCCAATTTATTGTGCCTTGGGTGGTTGTGATATCATCTATCTACCAAGGCGTTACTTGTCTTAATCAGAATGAATTCAAGATGACAAAAAGAAACAAAAGTTGGTGCATTGTTTGGTTTCTAAGTACGTAAGTGTATAGTAAGAAGTTGTGTGGGGGTGGTGTGTGTCCCACGGCCTGAACAACAACCCCGGTCACCCGGGGTTATCTCTGCTCTGATGTTCCAACCTCCAGGACGTATGACTCTTTCTGCCCCCCATTTGCATACAACTGCCAGAGACTCCATACCTCATCATTTAGAATCACCAGCAGGAGATATTGTCTCTGTGCCTTTACATACATATCTCTCCTCTCTTCTCTCCCAGGGGAGTCAATAATTTTCACGGTCGAGGTAGCAAATGATGTTCGCAGTCGAGTGTATAAGTCACGAGCGATCCAGTTGGCTACTTAGAAAAGACACGTTGCCCCGAAAGCACCAACCTCCGTGGACCCAAAACGTGCCTGATGATCAGCTCCTGACCCACAAAAGCACCTCCGATTATTTGATTAGCTCCACACCTGACAGCCGTGATTCCCTTCCTTCTTTTCTTTTATCATCAGCTTTTCAATTAATTTCTATATCTATCTATCTATCGATCTATCAAAGGCATTGAGTAGATTAAATTTAATGACAAGTCATTTAGGTCAATTTTAGATGCTTAATTGATTCTTTTTTCAATAAAGGATTTCATATAAAAACCAGTGGTCATGTCAGACGTTGAAATGCAGAAATAATAAATGGGGTGTTAATTAATAATAAATACAATAAGAAACAGCAATATTATAATTATTAAAATGGTTATTAAAAAACTAGACGTGTCTTAATTTTTTTTTTTTTTTATTAAAAGAAACTCAAATTAAAATTGATTATTTTTTTTATTTAGACCACCGAATTTAGAATAGTATTTTATTTCAGTAGTAAAATATTATTCTTCTATTAACAAAGATGTAACCAAGAGGAGAAAATGCATTTTTTGAATAGACGAAATTTGATGGCTGAGTAATAATCAACAGGAGCAGGAGGATGTAGGCAGACAGCATCTTCCAGTTCCTGTTAAAGGGCATTTTTGACTAGATCATTAGCAATTTTTGACTAATTTATATTGAATATATTTGATGACTTAGTTGTTAAACAATTGAGGTTTATATTATTTTAGTTTTGCCAAAAAATACATTTGAAATAAAACTCTTGTTAATATTTATTTTTTTTTTTTAAACACACTTTTTCCCCACTTACACTTACATCCACACAGTCTTTTTTGCAACTTAGGCCATTTAAGACTTTTAACTTAAATTTAAATACTCGTATGTTATTAAATTTTGGTATCCAAAGTGCCTGGGGTCCGAACCCGCGACCCTTGCCTATAGAAGGCCAGCACGCCTACCCTACACCAAGCCCGAGGGCACTCTTGTTATTACCACAGTTCACACAAAATCTAATTTTAGTTGACGTTTCTGGCACATTAGACTGTTCAAACGAGCAATTGTTATACTGAAGAAGAGTGCGACTGGCGCCCGAAATGTCCACTAAAAAATAAATTTTTATTTTACGCATTTACCTACGCCTTTTTTTAGTAATAGGCTATAGGCCATCTATATAGTCTATAATGTATTTTTAAAATATTTTCACCAGTTTCGATGAATAATAAATATATCCTCTGATAAATAAAATTTTAGGCTACTATTTTTACTTTTTTTTTTTTGTTATTTATTCAATAAAAATTTCCTTCATACAAATAATCAAAATTTCTTTATTATTTTTTTTCTGATGTCTGTTAATTTTAACAAGAGAATATTTCAAAAGTATTTTTTTGTTATTTAGTAAGCAAGACTAAACCATACAAATCTCGTTTGTTTAATTTGACGAGTGAGTCCATCAAATATTTATATTTCAACAAAATATTAAAATGTCCTTTGTTTTGTGACAAATAATTTCCAAAAAAAAAAAAAAAAATTATTGCAAATTATATAATTATAAAAAGAATTCTTTGATTGAGAACTGAAAAGCTTTGGTCGAAAATTAATTATTGACTTATCGTTGTTTAAATACGTTTTTTAATTATTTTAAAAACAATTATTATATTATATAGAGAATATAAATAAGTAGACATTTTAATGATTGCCTGAGTGTTTTCTTTATTTGGACTTTTCTCTTCCATAAATAAGCTAAAATTAAAATAATTAGCCTTTCAAATTAATAACAGAACAGCTTTGTAAAAGTCAGAAAGAATATTGATCATAAAATACTAAATACCTTATATGCTTTAAACAGCTTTCATTCCGTGTATTTTAAATTAAACATCAAAAAAATTTAAGTATTACTTTTACATACTAATACTAAAGAATTGGATAAGAAAACTTGACTTTATAATCATTGATATTCATACTACGATTTTATTTCACTAGGAATGAATGAGAGGATAATTTTTAATTGCTATTTTTACTTTCTCTTACCTCTATATATGTTAATATATATATAGAGAGAAAGTATTGGTTTCATGTCAAAAATTCGATGTCGAGATTTTGATGGATATACACGTTTTGAGGTCCCCTGAATCCAAAAAAGTGGTTTTCGCGACATGGTCTGTCTGTGGGTGTGTGTTCAAATTTAAGCATAAAGGAATTCAGCTAGGAGGTTGAAATTTTATATTTAAGTTTTGTACCCTCCTGGACCGTGAAAATAAGCTTTTAAACAAAATCGGCCAAAGAGTAGCCACTAATACTTTACTGATGTACTTTTTCAGTTTTTTTTCGATTTTCTCAAAATTCGCTGGACGATTTTGATTAAAAATCAAAAATCAATTATTTTTTAGATGCTCTTTAAAATGTATATTTTCATTTTGCCATTGAAATCTTCTGAAGACTACTTTACTCTTGTACTTCATATGAAAGATAGGAGAAATGGTTGCCATGGTAACAAAATATAAGGATTTTCCCATACTTATAAATTTTACATCTTGAATTCTAATATATCGTCGGAAACTAAATAAATGTCGACACGAAAAATCTGGTGTGACAAGCACAGAACACAACTTTCGAATACCGAAGATATAAAGGAAAAGTAAAAACAAATTTATACTGTCGACGTTTCGAGCGCTCGTCGCCCTCTTCCCTTGGGGCAGTATAAGTGTCAATTGTTACAGATGGTAGTAGCTAGATTGTCAGTTGACATTATTAAAACAATTTTATCAACATCAACAATGTATCTGTTGAATGAATTAATAATGATATTAATATACACATACACGGCCTCTGTATATACGGCATCTGTATATTAAGATTATTATTGATTCATTCAACATTGTTGATGTTAAAATTATTTTAATGATGTCGTGTATGTGTATATTAAGATCGCCCTCGGGGCTTGGTGTAGAGGTTAGCGTGCTAACCTCGTATACCAAACGTCGCGGGTTCGGACCCCAGGCAGTCCGATGATTTTATTTAAGCCAATTGGATACCAAATGGCTTAAATAAGAATGCCTGGACCCCATATATGTATATTAAATCAATAACGGATATCGTAAATGTCTTATATGGCCTGAGTTGCCGAAAAGACAGTGTGAATGTGGTGTGAATGTGAGTGTGAATGAGAAGAAAAAAGTGTGAATGTTTAAAAAAAAAAATATTAAGATCATTATTAATTCATTCAACAGATTGTTGATGTTGTTAAAATTGTTTTAATGATGTCAACTATCTAGTTACTACCATCTGTAACAATTGACACTTATAATGTCCTGAGGAAGTGCGCGACGAGCGCTCGAAACGTCGGCAGTAAAAATTTGTTTTTACTTTTCCTTGGCTGACTCGTTGCCATACATCTATATGAAATTCTCTTTTTATTTTAATATTTATAATTTATTAATTTTTGTATAAAAAACTTTTTGTATGTCAGCCCAAAGGGGTGTTCGATAAATGACAAAGAAAAGTGTTGAGTAGATAATCGAATTTCAATAATCCAGATTAAGAGACTTCAGAAGAAAAGTATTTCAAAATTATATTTTTTGTAAATGGCTGGATTTATTAAAATTTCTAGTAAACATTATCATAAAGAAAAAGAACGATTGAGCGTTTATTTAGTAGAATCGTTGCCTGTAAATAGTTATTTTTTATTTTTATTC